>VDFB02334071.1:0-49994 GCA_007258455.2 Sequoia sempervirens | reverse complement strand
TGCCACCCATTGATATTAGTTGTTGAGTCAATCTTAAGAGCCTAGAAGTGACATTTAGCATAGCTTGTTTGTAGGTAGCTAAGTCTCATACTTCTGAATAAATAGGGGATATGATTTCATCATTTGGGCGCACAATTCACTTGCATTTTTCTATTTTTTTATCTGAGTTATTCTAGTTTTGAGCTGTGAGTCTCTTGTGAGGAAAATTGTGAGAGTTTAGTTTGAGGTAATATTGAGAAAGTGGGGTTGGAGAGATAGAGAAGAGTTGCAAGCTGATCTTGGAAGGGACTAAGCTAGGGAATCTATTCTAATCGGTTTGAGTAATTGCATTTACAGGAATGAGGATTCTACTCTCTTATACTATGATTATTAGGGAAAGATTGTATGCATTGTTTGATTTACTTGGAAAACTAGAAGGTTAATTTGATAGAGAAAATATAGTTTGAAAGGAAAAGAAATATTGTGTTGTTATGGATTTTATATGGGTGTTTGTACATACTCTATATTAAGGAGTGGTTGTATTACTAGTACAAAAGAAGAAGCTTATATAGATCATTTAGTCATTCATTATTAAGTTATTTGTGTAGTTGAGCCACAAGAGCTTGATTATTCTTGAATGATCACTTGATCATTGCTTTACTTGATTATTGATTGAAAACCTAGGTCAAGAATAACCTTGTGGGTTGAGATATTTACTTGAAGGTAAAACTTAGAGAACTTATCTTTGTAGAACAATTGACAACCCTGTTGTTCTCCTCCAAAGAATTTTCAATGTTTTAACTACAAGCGAAATAATTTATGATGCCATCACATAGCAATAAATTTTTTTCTTGTAATTCAAAGAATTTATGTACATCTGAAATAACACATGTATTCCAAACTTTCCATTTGCATGTATAATTGAATATTAGAATCTTTCCAAAACAATGGCATATATAAAATCTCAAGATAACATTTCTTTAATTACAACCTCTATAGAAATGGATATAAGAGAACATACATATCTCCTTTGAGCTTCATTATCAATAGTAACAAATGGTCTAGGAAATCCCTTGTAAATCTCAACTGCCAACTAATGAGGAGAAGCATCAGTCAAGTGCTTTTCAGCCAACCAAAAAATCAAATGTTGTCCCCCACACATTTTCCACATATGGCAAGATGGCCCTACCCTTTGATGAAGAGATTGGTTGGAAAACCCCATAAAAAATAGCCTTCCCGAGCTTAGTGTTGTGTCACTATAAACTAGAATCTAATCATACAGTAGCTACAACTACGAGTATGAAAATACTGAACTAGAATGTTTATACTAGATCAGAGTGAACAAACAGTGTAAACAATGGCTACTTACACTACTTTGGCCAAATTTTCATATAAAAGTGTCATCTCTTCACCCACTATCATAGCTCGATTTGGTTATTGACCATTCATATACTATGCATAGTTTGTTACACCCCGTTTCATAGTTACCGAGTTACTTTTACCATTATAAGTGAAAATGTTGATAAATGTAAATTGTGACTTTAATATGTTTGTTAGATGAATAAAATATGAGAATATGCAATAAGATGTTATTGAATTCAAAAGAATGAATACATTTTGAATTGATGAAATTCTATGTATTGCAATGTGAACATTCTAATTCTTTTTTGATACAAATGTTTTATGATGCAAATGGATTTATTATGAATGTCTAACTACCTTGGTGTTGTACTAAGCTAGATGTAGAGACAAATTCAATCCTCTGAAAGGGATGGGAAGTATCACTCAGGAGAGGTGATTGATCAGGTAACCCTTAATAATCCAATACTGAGCTATCACACACACTCACATTCCAATTTGGTCTACTTAAGTCAAGTTAGTCCATGAATCAGCTAGGTGCCTTTGGTCATAGTCTTGACTTATTGAAATAATTAGGTAGTCATCCTTGGTTAAGATAGGTTGTTTTCTTAAATTAAAAGAATTTGGTTTTATTCTCTAGTTTCTTGATTGATCATGATTTGTTTGAGTCTCTTGTCATATGTGAGTTCTACCTTATGTGATTATATTTGATCGATGAGATTCTAAATATATGTGTTTAAATATAAAAATGAGAGTAATGCTATATATATGTAATATATATGTTGTTGAAAATGAAGGTGAAATTGTAGCTTTGAACTTGTAAAACTATGAGCTTGTATATTTAATTAAGTGTTCTTTGTTACAATTATTTGCATATGATTAATCTGTTTAGATCAATTTTACCAATTGTAGAAAGAGACAAAAAATTGTAGAAGAATGAGACAAGAAAATAGAAGTGACACAACATATATGTGGAGAAACCCTTTTGGGAAAAAACTCCACCAGAATCAATGGTGCTTGTATTATTTAACCTTAGAACAAGATTACAATAATACTATATCAATCCTTGATTGATATGCTTCCTTTCCTTCAACAATCCTTCTTCACAACCTGCACAAAACTCTCATACACTTTCTGTAGCACAAGCTATCCATGAATTCCATGTGACCAAGCATGAATCCACACATCCCATGCCATGCTTCAAACCCTCACACATGCACAAGCTCAACCTACAAACTTGCAACACCTATTTTAAACTCTGATGCAATTGCTGCAATAAATAGACAATTAATGAGCATGTAAAATCATAAGAGTTATCAAATACAAGAGCATAAAGCTCCTCTCAAAAAACCATGCCTAGATTGTGCAATTAGAGTTCCACACTATAACTTGAATTCAAAACCAAAGTCTCCTCAATTTAGGTGCCCCAAACTGAACACTTAATTGATCGTTGGTCAAGAAAATATCTTGCAAGTTTCACCTCAAAGTTGGTGCCCAAGAATGGGCCCACTTAACCAAGCCTTGTAAATTTCTTCTCATGCAAAAGGTGTTAACTCAAAGATGCCAACTTGGGTGCCCAAGGTGGGTCCAAGTCAATCTTAGTTAACTGAAACATATCTCTCCACCAATTCATGCAAACATTATGCATGATTGATCATCCCCACTTAACTGAATGCATCCACCTATTATCTATCATGCAATTGAAGTCATTAGTCATGAAACTCAAGTCAACTGAATTTAACTAGCATTCAACTAAAACTAACTACATGCAACTAAAGATAACTAAACCATAACTGAACTAAACTGAACTAAACTGAACTAAACTGATACTAAACTAAACTAAACTAAGCTGAATTGAACTAAACTGAACTCCACTCATGTAAATATCAATCCCTAACTTGTAGGATCTTTGCATGCATTATTGAAGTGTTATCAATCCTCCAAACAGTTAAATTAAGCAAGGTGGGTTCCACCTTCCATGTGAGTGCCCCATGTTCTCCTATTTTGTAGGAGCCTTCTTGGTCATCCCCACATGTTCCTATCATTTATGAATAATTACAAATGCCAATTTACATGTTCATTTCATTCGAATTTAACCTCTTTCTAATCCTAGTGTTGGGGAACCCTTTCCAAGGACTTAGGAGATACATGAAATATGTTTAGGATTGCAATAAAATGGCATCCTATTCCCAACATTCTCCCACTTGACATTATACATTTTAATTATTCTAAACAAGGAATCATTATTATAAATTAAGTATAGGACTCAAGGCCAATGAACTTCCTACACCAAGAGAACTTATCTGTAAGATAACCATCCAAAATCAACAATCGATCCACATCATTTCCAAATGCTCCCATTGAACTGTGATACTAAGCAACCCATGGCATCATGATGCACACAACCAAAACCACATCACTGCCATAAGCTCACACCAAACCTGTGTATCCAAGCTCTCCATGACATCGTGATACCAATCTGCAAACAAGTCCTTGTATATCCACCATTCTATAAAATAAGACTGCAAGGTAATAACACACATAGACATGCAATTAAAAACCTTTGAAGTAACTCACTGTAGTAAAGTGTAACTAGTCTCTGAGAGGTGCCCCTCTCATACTGAACACATATACCTTCTGGAACTACCACTACATAGGTAATGTCAAATCTGAAAACAAGATCACAACATTAACAAGTCCTCTTATAACACTTCACATAGAGGATGTGGCTAACTCCTCTATCATAGTGTCAAAGAAGCATACGATGATATGCAAAATATATCTCATAACATAAGAACCTTCAAAAAGAAGACTATTCCCACAAATAGAGAACTTGCAAATAAAACCATGTTCTTATACCACACTAACATGTGCCAAACTGTGTAAAGTAATATCTCCTTCAACATTCCCAAACTGAAAGGATATCAACATCTAACCATTCAACTTATAATGAAACATGGCAGAAATTAGATGTAAACCTCTCACAGAAAGTAGATCAAACTTAGCTAAACATTCCCACAACAAAAGGGATTATGCCCAAATCCACTAACTATCTCTCATACCTCTCCTACCCAAATCCTAAGAACTAAATCAAGTTCAAGATCGCAAGGAGAACAATGGAAATACATAAAATCATGCATCTAATAATTAGGTGGGAAACACCTCTTAGATCATTTACCCGTTGAGTAGACCAAGAGTGGGATACAATATTGTCCTGTACATACAACACCAAGCAATATAGGATTTCAACAAAGACAACCTTCTCATCAGGTATATGATGGAATCACATCCATTTCCAGGTGTAGGCTCCTTGGTTTTTACTGTTGAATTTTTTTTATAACAAGTAACCATTCCAACACATATCTCTTAACATAAGAAATATCCAACCTAACCCAAGTCTCTCTAGTATCCATGAGCACCCACCAATTAATCCATGCCAACTTAAAATGCAACTTGCATAATCATGAAGCTCCAAGCAAATGATTAATACTCAAAACCAAAAAGAACTACATCCTTTCCAAAGGAAGAACAATAAAACCATTACCAAAGACTCTAAGGGTCCTTCATGAAACAAGATGTTAAAACCTCTTCAAATCACATGAAGATAACCATATCCTACTAGAGCTCCCATTGAACTGTGATACCGAGCTATACATGGCAACAAGATAAACATCAAACCATCACTGTCAAAAACTCCCACTGAAAGATGTAACCAAGCTATCCATGACATCATGATAACCATCTCCTAAATGGAGATCAACCATGGTCTCAACACAATCAAAGAAACTGTTGTTAATGAAATAGCTCCCAAAAGGTCAAGTAAACTATAATCTCTAAACCAAGAAGATAAAACACACTTCTTTTTACCAAGTTGTAATAACACAATGGTAAAGCTCCCACTATAGCCAAAACTAGCTAGAATTTTTGAGAGAAAGGTGTCCCCAGGCTCTCTGAGATCATTGAGTCATTGCAAATTTTTGAGAGAAATGAAGGTGAGTGTAGCTTTTGAGACTTGTACAAAGACTAGGGGTATGGATTTGAGTGGTGTTCTTTGTTACCAATTCTTTGCATGTTATTAAATCTCTTTTAGATCAATTTTACCAATTGTAGAAAGAGACAAAAGATTGTATACGAATGAGACAAGAAGATATAAGTGACACAACATATATGTGGAGAAACCCTTTTGGGAAAAAACTCCACTAGAATCAATAGTGCTTGTATTATTTAACATTAGAACAAGATTACAATGATACTGTATCAATCCTTGATTGATATGCTTCCTTGCCTTCAACAATCCTTCTTCACAACTAGCAAAAAAATCTCATACACTTTCTGCAGCACAATCTATCCATGCATTCCATGTGACCAAGCATGAATCCACACATCCCATGCCATGCTTCAAACCCTCACACATGCACAAACTCAACCTGCAAACCTGCATCACCTGTTTTAAACTTTGATGCAATTGCTGCAATAAATAGACAATTAATGAGCATGTAAAATCATAAGAGTTATCAAATACAAGACCATAAATCTCCTCTCAAAAAGCCATGCCTAGATTGTACAAGTAGAGTTCCACACTGTAACATGAAGTCAAAATCAAAGTCTCCTCAATTTAGGCTCCCCAAACTGAACACTTAACTGATCGTTGGCCAAGAAAATATCTTGTAAGTTTCACCTCAAAGTTGGTGCCCAAGAATGGGCCCACTTAACTGAGCCTTGTAAATATCTTCTCATGCAAAAGGTGTTAACTCAAAGATGCCAACTTGGGCACCCAAGGTAGGTCCAAGTCAATTTTAGTTAACTGAAATATATCTCTCCACCAATTCATGCAAACATTATGCATGATTCATCATCCCCACTTAACTGAATGTATCCACCTATTATATGTCATGCAACTCAAGTCAAATGAAGTCAAGCATTCAACTCAAACTAACTACATGCAACTAAAGATAACTGAACCATAATTGAACTGAACTGAACTGAACTGAACTGATACTGAACTGAATTGAACTGGACTAAACTGAGCTGAACTAAATTGAACTGAACTGAACTAAATTGAACCAAAATCCACTCATGTAAATATCAATCCCTAACTTTTAGAATCTTTACATTCATTACTGAAGTGTTATCAATCCTTCAAACAGTTAACTTAAGCAAGGTGGGTTCCACCTTCCATGTGGGCGCCCCATGTGCTCCTATTTTGTAGGATCTCTCCTTGGGCATCCCCACATGTTCCTATCATTTAGGAATAATTACAAATGTCAATTTACATGTTCATTTCATTCAAATTTAATGTCTTTCTAATCCTAGTGTTGGGGAACACTTTCCAAGGACTTAGGAGATACATGAAATATGTTTAGGATTGCAATTAAATGGCATCCTATTCCCAACATATGTATATACATGTATGCATGAATATATGTGTATGAAATATGTAACAGAAACGTATACACATATATGATAATATATGTATATGTATATATATATATATATATATATATATATATATATATATATATAATATAGTAATGTGCATAAATATGTAAAATACATGTATATTAATTTGAGTGTCGAATAATACATATCATTACTATGGAAGTGGATATGTATATATAACTACTTTTTTATGTGTTTATCTATATACATTTTATCGTTGAAGAATGCATTTGATATTCATATGAATGAGATTATAAATATATATATTAATATACACATATATATTATAATAGGAATAATATATATGTATATTAATAATATATATTATTATTAATATTTATTGATTGATATTTATATATTGAAAGTACTTTAGAAATAACTTAAGTGCATTATATAGCATTTCCTTATTAAGAGATCAAGGCTTTAATAAATCCAACAAAACTTGAATATATGCAACATATTACTATAGCCAAAAGTTTATAGTAAATATTGAATGCTATGCTAATAATATACTATGTTGAGTGCATAGTTTATAAGGTATATTATGAGCTCTTAAAATAAGCAATCTAAAGCCTAAGGTGTTGCGCATAAAGCGTTTGAGAGAAGTGAATGCCAAAGGATGTGAAGTAGGTTAAAATACAAGGTAATGTGGATCATGTACAACGCATGGAGGAGCTTGAAAACCTACACTAAGGAAAGGTCGTGTATCTCATTTAAATGGTGTTTATATATATTAGAAGATAGCATAATGAATAGCACATAAGTGAGGAAGTAAAACAAGACTTTGTATCCAATGCATAGACCAAGTCTTAACCAACGCATAAGTTATAAATGGACCAAGTCAAAGCATGTAACCAACACATAAGAAGGTTTATGTGGCGCCAAATTATGAATAAATGCATTGGATTAGAAGTCTAATTTGTAAGCTCTATCTAGTGATGGAAGACAAAGTAAAATGGAGAATAAGTCAAGTAGAAGCCGACATGAATAGAGTCGACATGTTTGATCATTCACCTTGCATTTCTAAAACACATTCTTGTTGTCTTTGAATTAAGTGATCTGCTATTTTGTTTTGTTGAGTATTGAGTTTTAATGTTGCCACCCATTGAAATTAGTTGTTGAGTCGATCTTAAGAGCTAAGAAGTGTCATTTAGCATAGCTTGTTTGTAGGAAACTAAGTCTCATATTTCTGCATAAATAGGGGATAAGATTTCCTCATTTGGATGCACAATTCACTTGCATTCTGCTATATTTTTTTATCCAAGTTATTCTAGTTTTGAGTTGTGAGTCTCTTGTGAGGAAAATTGTGAGATTTTAGTGTGAGGTAATATCGAGAAAGTGGGGTTGGAGAGATAGAGAAGAGTTTCAAGATGATATTGGAAGGGACTAAGCTAGGGAATCCAGTCTAATCGGTTGGAGTAATTTCATTTACATGCATGAGGATTCTACTCTCTTATATTATGATTATTAGGGAAAGATTGCATACATTTTTTGATTTACTTGGAAAATTAGAAGGTTAATTTGATAGAGAAGAGATAGTTTGAAAGGAAAAGAAATATTGTGTTGTTATGGATTTTATTTGGGTGTTTGTACGTACTCCATAATAAGGAGTGGTTGTATTACTAGTACAAAAGAAGGAGCTTATATAGCTCATTTAGTTATTCATTACTAAGTTATTTGTGTAGTCGAGCCATAAGAGCTTGCTTATTCTTGAATGATCACTTGATCATTTCTTAACTTGATTATTGATTGATGACATAGCACATAGGTTGTGATTAACCTACATGATCATACTATTCATTGATTGATGATATTATCTAGGGATTAGGGTAAACTAAGGTTGAAATTTACCTTTGTGATTAATTTGATCACTTGAAATTGTGAACTACTATTTGATTGGAGCTATAGGTGGAATTACCCTATTAAGTTGGAATTGTTTGTAAAGACCCTGGCAATTTTTGCCTTTAATTTTTTGTTTTGAGCACTTAGGTATTTCATCAAACACTTGGCGAACAACCTTCTTTGAGTTGGTAATAGTTTAATGTCTTGTTCTCCCTCTTTTGAGTGATGTTACAATGTATGAAAGACTATTCTAAGTATGCCAATGGTTGCTAAATAAGATTTATACAATGTAATTGACTTATCTAATTTCTCACTGTGAATTGACTAAAAAAATACTTGCAAATTATTAGAGACAACAACTAGGCATTCTAACAAACATTTATCATACTATCTCATTATGACTAAACATGAAATGCGAATGTACAACAGTAGTCAATATGTCAAACACTTATGTGCATTCCCTTGCAAGCAACTCATTAAAATGTTGAGATGGATTAATATTTCTGTTGTCAAACACAACCAATGCTAATGATAAATGCAACACTTATGACTATCAACTTCCCAAGTGAGATGGTGTTGATATGACAATTACAGTTCAACAACCCTAAGCAATACAAATGCAATTCATATAATGAACTTGAATGATGTGTTGAAATAATGGATGTTGAATCATCCAATGAAGTTGCACATACTTCAAAGGATCTTTTCCAAGAAGAAATTCACCCACATAGAAAGTGTTGCAACTAAGGGCATGCAAATGGAGATTGCTATTGATCTGAATATGATTAAAAATGTACAAATGCCTTGAATATATAGGCATGAATGAGATACAAGATGCAATATGATGTTTCCATGTGTCATGATCTAACATGTGACAACATGTGAACCCTAACTAACTACCTAGGGAATGATAAAGTGATAGAGATAAGTTCTAGAAAAGACAACTCATCTTCTAGAAGGAATATTATCTCCTACAAATGGAAGGTATTGATAATTGGATAGTGTGGTTGTGTCAAGTACATGGGACTTAATTGGATAAATGAGACCTAAGTAAACTTATGCTGAGTGTAATAAATAATTAATTACAGACACCTATAAGTGCAGCTTGGGAAATCTCAATGATCATGCAATGATGATGGATGATGGGGTATGTGACTACACTACAGTGACCATATAGATTATTTACAAAATGATGTAGAAAATCTGTGTCCCACAAAATGAGAGAAAAATGGAAGAGGCAATGGGAAGAATCCCTCTCAAAAGGAGATGCAAAAGAGTAGGAAAGTTGGAACTCCCAAATACCCCAAACACCATCTATCACATGGATACAATACAATCAATAGCCCCCATAGGAGAGAAGAGAGAGACTATTTAGAATGTAGACACTTTGAAAATGTGGTGTTTGAAATCAAATAAATGTTCAAGCTCTTGATAGACGCTTGTCTCACTGAAAAATAAGTGATGGGATAGCTACTATTGCTTTGGATGAATTAGGAAGAGAGAAGGATGTGTCTGGATGATGATGTCTTTGAAAACTATATATTACATCTCATACATCACTAAAGATAGAATGCTACAATCAACAAATTTATACCCAAAACAATATATAGAAGGTGACAAATGGAGACAATGGAAGCTGATGTTGACCAGATCAAAGATAAAAATCCCAATGAAGACTATTATTACAGAATGAAGTGTCCTCAAACCATTGAAAGAAGTTTGAAGCAACAAAGGTGTCCAAACCACATGTCTCCCGCTAGGAAGAAGAAAATACAATGGTAGATGTTGAAGAAACAAATCTCAAATGGACAGAAGAGTCTAATATATAAGAATGTTAGAATAAAAACAAAGTGCCTCAAGACAGTCAGGATCCCCAATCAGGTTGGTGTGGGATGTGTGAGGAGCTCAGAAAACTCTCTCAAGTGGGATCTGAATAGAGGTGACATCCCTCAAGAATACTCAAACCCTCTAATATTAGCAATCTGGAGAGCAAAGAGACGTTACAGAGTTGATTTTTAAAACTCAAAAGATGGAAATGTTTTGCTATTTTTCCAGAATTTATGTCACCTTGGAGATAAAAATTTAAGGCACTTCCACAATGATCTTAAAAGAGTCAGTAATATGAAATTTAAGAATTTTGAATCTAGTTTCCAAATGTACAATTATTAAAATGCCTAGATTTACATAGAAATTAAAATTTTGATGGAGATCTCTAAAAAGAAACCACTTTTTTCAAGGGTCCTTGTTTTTTACCATATAGCAGTTGTCTGGACAACTTTTGACCTAAATAAAAATTATTTGCTAATTTCTGTACCAGAAAAGGCCCCCAACAACATGAAGTTTGGGCTGGATTTTTTTTTGTAATTTTTGATTGAATATATTTTTTTTTATTAATTTTTTATTGGCCTTAATTGATGTTTTTTCAAATCAACGTGTACGGACAACATAATTGGACCTAAAAAAAATATTTTTTGACTCTTTTTTTCATTGTGTAGAGAATTGTCTGAAGTTTGGATTATATGAATTTTAAAACTCTAATATTACAAAGTTCTTTAAAATAAAAAGCATTATTTGAGGTTTAGAATTTCAGTTGTAAAGTGTGTAAAATGGCAAGGCAATGAAATCCCAGTTTTAACCAATTATATATTTAGAAAGTAGACAATTGTGTTCTCCTAATGGGTTTAATTTTGTGAGCTCATTCAGAAAAAAGTCCATCATCTGTATTTGTCCAAGTTGGACATTCTTCTTCAATCTGCCTTGGTTTTTAGTTCGCGGGGTCAAAGCTAAAGATTTCGGATTGCCAAAGCCTTTCCAAGCCTAAAGAGCCGGTAGCTGGTTTGGTAGGAATCAACTTTTAAATGGCGGTATGCGTTATAGAAATGCGATACCGTTATTTAAGTAAAGCGGCGTCAGCATTTCATATCAGCATCACAGCGTTACGGTTTTGTTGGGAGGTAGGTAATCGTTACCGTGTTTTTGAACGCCATAAATTTCTGTAATAGCCGTTTTCCTAATTTAAAAATCTTGAAGTACGATTTTCTGCTGTTCTTTTTACGTGATGCGATTAGAAGTGTCATTTTTCTAGTTTTTATTTACCAAATTTGTGTTGCAATGCGGGGCATATTCTATTCAAATTGTTGGAAGAGAAAAAGTGCAAGTTAAATTTTCTGAAGTGGAATCAAGTGCAAGAAATTTTTACAAGAAGATTTGGAAAAAGTGAATTTTTCGATGTACTCATGATGATTTTGTACTTCAAAGTTTATAGAAAAAATGATCTTCATAGATTACATAGTTTTATTTGAATGTTTGAAGAGTGTAACATTTTAAAATGGTTTCTTGAATTATTGATCTTGTCATCAAAGGGGTTTAGGCAACCATGGGTGATAAAGAAAAAGAGGCAGAAAAAGATGTAGAAAGGTAATGACACCCGAAGAAGTTCAACCAAATAAAGATAAGGAGGCAAAAAGACAAAGGGAAATGAGAGAAAGGAATCGTCAAATGAAAGATTTGGAAGCATCTAGTTCCAAGAATGTTGAAGAGGAAGCCATGAATGATGAAATGAATGTAGATGATGCAAATGTGGAGATGGTGAATATGGAAGAAAATGCAATTATGGAGACAAACCCAACTGTGCCTTCAACTTCAACTTTGAATAATATGCAAACAACTTCGGGTGTGTCTTCAAATCCACCTCCCAATGATATGGAAAATGCACCTATTCAAACAATCTATCCAAGTATGTGTTCAAACCCAAGTTTTTATAATATTGATATTGCTTGTTTAGAAGAAGCTGGATACACAATTGATGAGATCAATAATACTAGGGTTGAAATAATGCAGAAACAAGAAAATGATGAAATTATATCTTATGAGAATGTAAATGAGAATGAAATCCCTAATACCAATGAAAATGAGAATGGAATCCCTTTTACATTTGAAAATGAAAATGAAACCCCTTGTGTGAATGAAAATGAAACTCCATCTATGGATGAAGGTGAAAATGTTTTTTTAACAATTGAAACAAATGTGCTAGATAACTGTGTAAAGTTTCTTCGGAACAAATTAGAGTATGGAAATAAATATATAAAATGTTTTTTATACAAAATAAATTAGGATTCCAATGTCAACTCATGGTGCAATTGATGAGAATGTTGAAAATGAGAAAAGTGATGGAAAAATTAGGTATTTTTGTAAAATCAACAAAGAAAGATGATTCAGTTGAACAAGTCATATCTAGTGTTGCTAATGCTATTGATGTTATTAGTGAAGAATAGATCAAAGATAAAGAATGTGACTCGTAGTGCAATATGTATGGTTGATAAAAAACTTCAAATAAAAGAATGTTAAATGGATTAGTAAATGCATGACAAATCCTAACTTTGATGGAAATTTTGCTAAAAGAGAAAGTATTGAAAGGATCTATTAATCAATGTTGGAGTTTTAGTGAGTAGACTCCCAAGATGGACAGCAAATTATTAATGAAATTAAATCAAAAGAATTTGTATGATAATACAAAATTAATAGCCTAACATTAGGATGTCTTAAAATTAAGATTGGGTTCCAAAATTAAATGAACCTCATCCAGAAGCATCTCTTAGATGCTGTCAATGAATTATATAAAAAAAGAGATTTAGATGCTTCAATCTTTCCATTGAATATTAGCATAGAGTCAAGGAGAATCATTGAAAATTATGTGACTCTTGGTATGTTAGAGATTAATAAACCTTGAATCTTTTTATTTGTTGTAAGGCCATGTACAATTTCATTATTATTATGATATATTTGGAGTATATCGATGCATGCTAACTTAAGTGTATACAGAGACATTTTATTGAGTGATAATATGCCACTTTGAAAAGATCAAAGAGATTTTTATGTGGGTTTGTTTTGTAATCCCTCTTTAAATGGAAACTCATTTTTTTTTAAAGGATGCATTTCTGGAGAATGCGATAGATGTGGTAACTTTTCATTATTAGGAGAATGTATGCATGAAAGTAGTTTAGATGAATTTGGAAAACAATTAGTGGATGTAAAAAAATTTAAAAATATTGAGTATTCTTTAAAAGATGGTAAAATTGGAAAATGTGTTGAGCTAATTGTGGAAAAAGTTAGTGTGCATGCATTTATTAATGAATTTAAAGATAATATTGTCCCTAAATATGTTCAACACTCTTAGTATGCTCATTGGCTTGATAATAAATTTCATTTATGTAAAAACAGATTCCCAATTGGAACTATATTGTCAATTGTTGATTTTGCTGAAAAGTATACTCTTGCTCCACAAAGAAGAGATTCCATCTGTGTATAATTCGATTACAGTAGCTATATTTGTTCCACATTGTTTATGAACGTCTTTGAGATAGTCTGGGAAAGTAATAGAATTTTTTTGAAGTACCATTTTATGTAAGTGATAAATGATTACATTCTAATACAGGTTTTGTACAATAGTGTTTGATATATTTTTATAAATTTACAGAGGAGATTCCAAATGCTAGAACATCATGTATGAATTGGGATATTGCTGCAGTCAATTCAAACCTACAGAATGTCTTTATTGTGTAGAGTTCATGGGAAATATCAACACATTATGGAGTTTTTGAAATTTGGTCATGGTAAGGAGAACCACGATGGAGCAGGTGCGTGAAGAGCTCTTGCTAGAGAGCAATAAAATTTGAGGATCTTTGCAAAGATTTAGAAATGCACGTGCAATTGTAGATTGGTGCAATACCAAATTAGCTACAAGAACAAGTGAGAAATCAATAATTCGACACTTCTTTTGGTTAGTTGAAGAAAATGATATTTTTTCTCGACAGGATTGTGAAACAATTAATGGAAGTGCAAAATGGCATTCATTTAAGAGTTCAAATGCAAACACATGGACAATATGGACAAGGGAGTTGGCATGCTATTGTCAATTCTGTATTGTAGGTGATTGGCAGGCATGTGAAAATATGGAATGGGTCGAACAATGGCAACAAAGAGCTTTAACGCCTACATTGACACATGTTCAACATGAAATGACAATTGAAGATAATCAAGTGTTCGCATCAGATGATTATGATCATGTTTTAGATCTTGTACAAGAAGGTACATTATTTATTGAGTTGAATTTTGTATGTATGCATGTTTATATGAGTTAAATATAAGTCACTTTTATTGAATTTTGTATTTATTTTTGTAGGACATGTGTATGTTGTTGTTGCACCTCAAGGGAATGAAAATGAGAAATCTTGGTTGGCTAGATGTGTTGAGAAACATAATTAATTTTATACTAGAGTGGATGATGACAACTTTGAGTATCCAACTGGTTTAGTGGTTGTTGTTGGCACTTGGCTTCAAAAATGTTTGATGAGAAAGAATGGCTTTCCTGCATTTGAAGATTATGAAAGACACAAGAAGATTATGCATTATTCACATTTGATTTTGGCAACCAATATAAAACTAGTTAGATATCAAGGGAGGCCTACTAATAAAGTTTTATGGACAATTTCAATGGATGATCATGAGACAATCATAGATACATTACAAAAGAGGATCTTGGATAATTTTAATGAAGTAAATAAATATGTTAAGTATTATATCTAGTTGACATATATATTTAATTGATATATATATATATTTGTCTTTAATCATTTCCTAATTAAAGTTTTATATCATTTTTTGTTTCAGGTCTCCCAAAATTAGATGCTTTACAAAAAGAGAGGAGATGCACATATATTACAATGGAATTTCAATCTAGAGACTGGTAACTATATATAGTTCTAGATACATTTAATTGATACTTTATAATTGATTTCATATCCCCTTAAGCCATTCTCTTAAAACCCCTTAAGTCATCCTCTTATGTACCATTAATCCATCCTTTTGCAGCCCCTTAAGTCATTCTATCAACTACCATTAATCCATCCTCTTAGGACCCCGTAATCCATACCCTCATATATCTATATGTTTGTCCTTGCATCCTTAAGTCTCTCAGCATAATTCATCCTCTTGGGACCCTCAATCCATATCCTCATATATCTACCCTTAATCCATCCCTTGCATCCCTAGAGTCAACTCTCAACACTTATGGGAGTTCGTTCGATCCTCTCAACTCCCCTTAGTCCACCCCTCTTACATCCCAGCCAACTCATTCTGTGACTCCCCTTAATCCACTCTCTTACATTCCTTCAAGTCATTCTATCAACTCCCCCTAATCCACCCTCTTGCATCCCCTTAATCCACTCTCTTACATCCCTTTAATTCATTCTATCAACTCCCTTAATCCACCCTCTTGCATCCCATTAAGCCACCCCTCTTACATCCCTTCGCTCATTCTCTCAACTCCCCAATCACCCTCTTGCATCCACCTTTAGCTCATTCTCTCAACTCCCTTAATCCACCTCTTCATCCTTCAACTCATTCTATCAACTCCCTTAATCTACCTCATCCCCTTAATCCACTCTCTTACATCCTTTAACTCATTTATCAACTCCTTAATCCACCCTCTTGCATCCCCTTAATCCACCCTCTTACATCACTTCAACTCATTTTATCAACTCCCCCTTAATCCACCCTCTTACATCCCTTCAACTCATTCTATCAACTCCCCTTAATCCACCCTCTTACATCCATTCAACTCATTCTCTCAACTCCCCTTAATCCACCCTCTTGCATCACTTTAACTCATTTTATCAACTCCCCTTAATCCACCCTCTTACATCCCTTCAACTCATTCTATAGGCTCCCATTGTAATCTACCCTCTTGCATCCCATGTCACTCTCTTACATCCTTTAACTCATTTTATCGCTCCTTAATCCACCCTCTTGCATCCCTTAATCCACCTCTACATCCTTCAACTCTTTATCAACTCCCCCTTAATCCACCCTCTTACATCCCTTCAAATCATTCTCTCAACTCCCCTTAATCCACCCTCTTGCATCACTTTAACTCCTTCTCTCAACTCCCCTTAATCCACCCTCTTGCATCTCCTTAATCCACCCTCTTACATCACTTCAACTCATTTTATCAACTCCCCCTTAATCCACCCTCTTACATCACTTTAACTCATTTTAGGGTTTAGGGTTTAACTCATTCTATCAACTCCCCTTAATCCACCCTCTTACATCCCTTTTACTCATTTATCAATCCCATAATCCACCCTCTTGCATCCCTTAATCACCCTCTTACATCCTTTGCTCATTTTATCAACTCCCCATATCCACCCTCTACATCCCTTCAACTCATTCTATCAACTCCCCCTTAATCCACCCCTCTTACATCCAGCTCATTCTCTCAACTCCCTTAATCCACCCTCTTGCATCACTTTGCTCATTTTATCGCTCCCTTAATCCACCCCTCTTACATCCCTTCAACTCGTCTATCAAGCTCCCCTTAATCTACCCTCTTGCATCCCCTTAATCCTCTCTTGTCGCTGTAACTCATTTATCAACTCCATAATCCACCCTCTTGCATCCTTAGTCCACCCTCTTCATCTGTAGCTCATTTATTAATTCCCCATTAGTCCACCCTCTTACATCCCTTCAACTCATTCTATCAACTCCCATGCCACCTCTTTACATCCCTTAATCCAGCCTCTACATCCCTTCAACTCATTCTATCAGCTCCCCTTAATCCACCTTCTTGCATTCCTTCAACTCATTCTATCAACTCCCCTTAATCCACCCTCTTGCATCCCCTTAATTCGTCCTCTTAAAGGACCCTTAAGTCATATCCTCTTACATCTCCTTAATCCTCTTAGGACCCGTTAAGCCATATCCTAGGGTTCATGAGATGCATCCTCTTAACTCCCTTTAAGGAATTCTCTTAAGACCCCCCCTTAAGCTATATATCCTCTTAGGTCCCCTTAATCCATCCTATGGCTAACATCATTTGAATTTGTATGGAATTTACTATATGTAGTTCTTTTCTTGCATGAACTTTTTACTTAAATGACTCGTAAAAATTGTAGTTACTTACATTAATTATTTTTGCAAGTTCTCATCAAGTCGGTCTACAATGTTATTGTTGAACTGAAAAACTATTTTATCTGGAGACTATGCAAATATCAATTTTTGGTATTCACCTAAAAGTTGATAAGCTTTAATTGTATCTACATGCACATATATGTTTCATCATGTTATATAGTTGTACATTAAACATCTTGATGTACATTATATATGTTTGTTCAATGTCACTTTTTAAATATCTTATTCAAATTTTATAGATTATACATATTTCATGTGTCTTCTATTTACCACATTTTATATAATTATTCAATTGTATAGATTATACATTAAATATACATACAAGGAGATGGTTTTTCGTTTATTGATTCAAATATTTGCTATGTAATTGGAAAATAGTTAGAATTACTTGCCCTTAATTTATTATGAATATGATTTAAGAAACTATTTAAGGAATGTTTTAATTTTTCACCTAACCATGTGATAAGTTATATATATATGAAATTTGATTCTAGATAAGAATTATTATATAGTGCATGTATTACTTGAAAATTTGATAAAATATAAATATATAGATATGTATATAAATGCATATAATTATGAAAATGAACATAACATAATCTCATAATTGACTGCATATATAATCATCATATTAAAGTCAACTGATATAAATAAACACACATATATGATAATAACATGTTCAAAATAAAACTAGAGATCTAGATAGTCCATAAAATTTATATGTCAAGTCCAACATATATATTGAAATAAAACTAGAGATTTGTAGTCCATAAAATATAAAACCATCTAACTCTCAGGCTGATCGGTCAAATCAAGTCTCCTCTTTGTTCCACGTTGATTAGATGTACCTGCATCATAAAGGGATTCAAAGAGCTTCAGGTGATTTAAAGTTGTTTGAAGAATTTTGATATAATTAAACATGCAAAATTGAAAATATAAACTTTAGATAAAAAAAACTAAATTAAATATAAATACATCATAATTAAAATGATTTCCTGAGTAATACATAAATTACCAGCATGGTTAAAATGTGAATCAGTAGCACATTTCTTCCAGCAGATGTAACATAACATTGATTGGAAGATGCAAACTACTTTGATCCACTATATCACATATTCATATAAAAGCAAACAATATGTGAAACCTTGAATATATATATCTATATATATATATAATGTTGTCTAAGAAATTGTATAGGAGATTTAAAATTAAAGTTTACAACCTCGAATGATATGACCTCATGATCACGCACCTGAGATTACCCATGAATAGATGTCAATGATGTCTCAGGTGCGCGGCCCGCCATGGTTATCTCATCAAATCCCTACATATAGATGTACAACAGTTCATATAGATCATTCACACATGTATATAAATGTAAAAATTAAATTAGATCTATGATGTGTATTTAATTTAAACTTAACAAACTTTTGAAAGCACACACCTGAGCTGATTATGTCTCAGGAGCGCTCACCACTGTAACTTGTGGCTGGTCAATACTAGGAATAGTATGACCTCCCTGCATCTAGATATAATATATCAATTCACACATGTGTACAAATTCAAATTAAATTATTTATATATATATATATATATTCACACAAATTATTTAATATATTTTGGTTCAAGAAGTACCCTCTCGAAAGGTGAGCTCAAATCTGACCTCGACATATACACTAATGATGAGTATTGAGTTTTGAATCCACGTCATCTCATCATTCACATGCATAAACCTGAAAAATTATTGAATTAATATTATATTATATATATAGTTTGATGTTATTATTTAGATTTTTGGCTAAGCAGATTAGAATTTAAGTTCAAAGATGAACATACTATTGTGGGAATGATCCACCTCAGAATATAGTAAATTTAGGTATGATCCCGCCCCAGATGCATGTGCCTCACCTGAAGTGGATGTCTGAGTATCCCTATAGCCCGAGCCTCCATGCTCTGTATTGGCCACTTCAGTGGCCGCGTGTGTAGTCTGCTAAGTGAGATGTCCTGAAAGTGAACTCAATGCTCCTAGTGTAGATAACATGGTTTGCTACTGAAATGTAGCGGGAATACCAGGAGAAGGAGGAGGAACAAGAGGCACAACTGGAGCACGTCGCTGAGGATCGACACGTGCTCCTAGTCTATGTTGGGGCATGCCATGCCCAGCTCCCTGAAATGACCTCATATCAAAATAGTTTGGTTTTTTACCCAACTCAAACTCAGCCCATAACTTTCTTAAAAAATATAAGGGCACCTCACTATTGCCATGTGGTGGAGTATCAAACACCATCCACCATCTCTCCCAAAAATGTGCAGCTATCTGCGGGTGCCTACACCATAAAATTGAAATTCTTTTTTTTTGTGGGTGGTATTGGTTCATTTGTTTGGGGGTTCACAAAATATTGGCACATAGCTTGTTTAGTGATTTTTAGGTCATTGATTTCTTTATATGATAGCCCATCTGCATAGAATTGTCTCCTCTCTTCTCTCCATTGATGGAACCTATCTAGGTCTGCATCGATAGATCGAACAGAATCGACAATAGTTTGCATCGTAGATGCAAACCGTGCAAGATGTGGAGGGATTCTAGTCTCATTTTTTATGAGATCTATGTTTCCTTGAATGACAACTAAGTTGGCTCGAATAGTCTCTCTTAGTTGATTTTGGTCAAATGGAGGAGGGGGTGGGGGTCAGGTGGTGGAGAATGCGGAGGTGAGTGAGGCATATCCTCATGTGGTGGGGTGGGATGTGCACCAGGATCTATAGGGATTTCTGGATTAGGCATGAAATCCTCTAAAGTGAAAAGTGGATCCATCTAAGAAATGATATGGCAACTGCATATTAAATAATTAAAAAATATAGATCAACAAACTAATTAAATAATGCACACAATTTCAAAGTTATTTAAAAATCACATTGAACATGCACAAATTCAAAATATATTTCATTTGAAGACCATTCAATTTATAACATTAAAAATCATAGCATTAAAAATTCATATTATAAATGAGAGTTGAATAGAAACTGATAGTCACTTAAGAACTATAAATGAGAGTTGAATAAAAACAGAAGGTTAGTAGAACAAGTGATGAAAAATATTGAAAATCATTGAAGACCTCTCTTGCACATTCTAGGAGACAACATAAATGGTAACCTCAACTACTAAGATGATCAAATAATTTTCAGATTGACTGCATGAGTCAGTATCCAAGAATTATATTGAAAGAATGATGAAAATAAAAAAAGATATTCAAAAATTCCAAGAATCTTGAGGTGGTTGATTTTGATGAACTACAAGGGAACTTAGAAGAATCTACACTTTCTTAGAGGATTAAGTTTAAGTATCAAAAGGGTCAGGCTAGTATGAATGATTTAAATGAATTTATTAATATCTTTTCAAATAACTTTATAGACTCAAAGACTCAAAGTATTTTAGGTACTAGTTAAATTACTTTGCCCATTCTTTATTCTTTTAAATAAATGTAATAAATCAACATAGATGTTGATAAATATTGAGATGGTGTGGGATTTCCCACTCATCTTGTAGTTCTCAGTTGGTTTTCAATTAATTTTCAATTAGTTTTCCAATTAGAGCAAGTCACCTAGGGTTAAGTTTCAACTAAACTCTTTCAGATCCTTAAATTTTGGGACACCTAGTTCCTATGTACATCTCTTTTTAAAAATTGTGTAAGGGTTAGAAATAATTTTTATCATAGAATGCATCTACATTTTCTACGTCGAACTCTACTAAATTTAGTGTATTTTGATATTTTTGGATGAATCAAAGGATCATGCTTGTTGTCTTGCAAAGGACTATCTTATCTTGGTAATAAATAAAGGATTGTAATAAATGTAAATAAATGTACATTGAATAAATTGGTGAGATTTGTACTATTGAATTCTTCATAGGGTTATGTCTCACAAATGCACATGAATATGGTGGTATAACCAAATCTAGTGAATGTAGTGAGAATTATTGTTGTCAATTTTATTCAATTTTTATCTTCTCATCCCTATTGCTCTTATGATTTTTCAGTAAATTTATTGATAATAAACAAAACACTAGTTCCCATATGTACCCTACGTATTCATTGGTTTTCACTTAAATTTACTTAGATACCTAAGAATAATGTTCATCTACACTAACTTAATTACCTAGAAATAAGACTATGATTTAAATCATATAATTTAACTAAGAGTTAAGGTAGCCACAAACCAACTACTTATAACCTTATGCACACTATGGGGTTAAGGGTAGCAAAAATCACAAGAATCGATGAAGAGGCATAGAGGTAGACAAAATCTCAGGAAATTAAACATAGTAAAAATATTGAATAGGGAACAAAAAGTTTGGAGAACTTCTTGACAAGATACTTGGGTAAGGAAAAACTTGAAAACTGAAATATATAAAAGAACTTAGAGGAAACCTAAGAAAATGTGCAAATGGGGAATAATGGAGGAATAGTGTGTTAGCAAAGGAAAGTATAAAAAATCACCATAGGCTAAAAATAGGGTCAATCATACTCATACATATGAGTTTATTTGATTTGACAATTTAGGCATATGATGAAGACATGAGGGGAGGCAAAGCATGACTTGAATTTCACATGTTAACCAAGAGACCCATTTTAGTAAATCTATGATCTCATAGAAATGATGGGTACTTGAGGGAACCAAAGATATTAAAGGGGAAAATACTAGGCTATTAAAAATTGCAGCTCTAATTTGAAAAAAAATAGGTTGAGTGGTTTTATCTTAGCTTGACTTATCATCTTAGTGTAAATAAAAATATTGATGTGATGAATAGGAATTTTGGGCTATTTACTAATATTTATAGTTGGTGGCAAACCAAATTAGTCAGACTTAGTATATGCACATGGTAAATTTTCTTACAACAATTTAGTAAGTTAGAGCATAGTAAGACATTGTTTCAAGTTCTCTATGAATGTAGCCTTGAATATTTTGCAAAGTTTAGTGAAGTGGTTGAAATACATACAAAGAGTGCATCTAGGTAGAATACTTGGCCAAGCATATTATATATGTGTATAAGTAGGTAGAGAGTATCAATGAAGAGGAACTATAAATGCAAGGAGTGTGTAGACTTAGGAAGAAGGAAAAGGGAATTTAAGGAAGGTTTCTAGTTTTAGCTCACCTAAGGGGAGAGAGGTTTCTAAGATAAAACTTAGAAAGATCTTCCCAATAAGATAAAAATTTATATATATTATAAAATTCAAGGGTTAGAGTATAAATATAACATTTACTAGCACTTCATTTGTTAGCACTTTATCACATAATCATGTGGGCTTTCAAAGTCGTTAGCTATACATTTTTTAATAAAATATTAAATATACTAAATTATTTGTTTCTTGTATATCAATGATAATCTTTAAATAATAGTTTAATGATAAGCATACATGTATGGTATACCTTCAACATTGAGACACACAAGTGGTAGTACTTGGTTGGTAAGTTTTACTATTTTTTTTATCAGTACTTATATATAAATAAAGATATGTAGATTTTGGTTAGATTTAACCTTATTCCTATTTTTGGTTGATGACATCAATTGTATTGAATCCACCTAATCATTGTGTATGAAAGGTGATGCTTATCATTGTAACTATTTTATATTTTATGAACCTCTTACACAGGTATAAGCTAGTATTGTAAATATTAGTTTAATTTTTTAATTTTATCTTTAAGGTATTTTGGTTGTATAATGTATGGTGATAGTTTATCCTCTTCCCCAAGGTATTATTTAACTCCTACAAATTTCCCCATGTATAAAATTTAAAATGTAATTCTATCAGTGCATAAAGAGAAGATGTAGTAAGGTTGATCTATCAAAAAATTATCTATGCTAGTATGTCTTCACTTATTAGAGGAAATCAAGTGATACAAGTTGGATTGTTTAGGTTTATGTTTTAGGGTTTAGGACCAATGATTAACCTGTGTAAATTAGTTTTTAGAGACGTATGCAAATTTTGTAACCTATGGTTTTGATTTCTAAGTTAAATGTGTCTAATTTAGGTTTAGATTTTATGGTTTTTAATTTACAATTTAACGTTATTTATTTTGTTGATGTTTTTGATTTTTTAAATGCAATTTAAAACTATACAAAATTGAACTAAAACACATTAAAGAAACAAAACTTAAATACTAATTAAAAAACAAAAAAATAAGATACAAAGCAAAAAATGGCAGAATTCAACCAACCTGGAGGTCACAGAGGTCGGGTGTGTTGATGGGAGGAGGTGGCAGTTGAAATATTCCCCAAGCACGAGCTTACAAATGCGTACGTGGTCTAGATTGTCTTCTCTGGCGCGGTTAAAAACAGTGGATAAAATGAAAATCCAATAGTTTATTTAAAAAATTAAATACCTTTTTGAAACGCGTACGCATTTATAAACGCACACACATTATGAAACGTGTACGCATTTGTAACACGCACGCATTTGTAACGCGTACGCGTTTTCGGTTCACGTACCCGTAGCTGAGCGCGTACGTGTTCGGATTTCGGTTCAGGTACCCATTCCATAACGCATACGCATTTCTTGTGAATTTTTTTTTGTTGCCCGAAATTTCCCCTCTTCGTGTACTCAACTTCTTGCTTTTACCCAAAGCCATCCTATGATGTCAAGTTTGGAAAACTGAATGTGTCTTGATGAATGATGAAAGCCCCAATCAATGGATTTGTACAAGGAATCACTGAATGTGAAGGGATACTAATAGTCTTTGATGGAGAAGAAGCATATGTAGAAACCTTGTCAACCTCTTCAAAAGATTCAAGGCAATCCAAACAAACAACCTCCTGCACAACAATATCATCATGGGGTATCTGATATGAGGAATTACATTCTGAATCATGACCATCGGGGAAGGGTGAAGTATCAAAATCTCCAAATAGCTCCCAAAGCTTAGTCCAAAGGATGTGAGGACAATCACAATGATCAATAGAACTTGAAACATCACAATCAACTTGCATTTCAATGATCTCTAAGACAGTGTATCTTTTACAACTCCAAGAAAATTCCTGAATACCTTCACTTGGATGGGGAACTATACCATACAGATGTGGCAATAAATCAAGTGATTGGAGATGGTGTATGATCCAATCTTTCCATTTTTTATAGTTTCCCTTGTGCAACATAGTTAGAGAAGGATAATATGCAAGCCCCATAATGTACTATGAATTTTCTCCAAAAAAAAAAGACAATGACCTTCAATATCAAATAGAAACTTCCAAATATGATATGCAATTGAAGAGATGCCACCCGAATCATAAATCCTTTTCCCAAGTTTCATGATATCCAAGTTATTGAACAAATGCATCAAAGTGAAAAAATATAATGCAAGAGTATCTGGAGTTGAAACTAATCAAAGTGAATGAATTGATGAAAAAAGCTCTGAATTACCCTTCTGATGTTGCTAGAATCACTGAAATTTGACAAGCGATTGCGAAGATATGAGCCTTTATGTCCAAACTAGGGTTTTGACTTCAATTGACTATAGATTTTTCAAGTAGAAAAACATTGCAAAATGGATGTCACCACTAGAAAGTAGAACAAATCCTCTTTCTGACGGTATCTCTTTTGTCAAATTTTTATGTCGTGGGTGAAAGTTATGAAAAAATAGAAAAAGGGCCTATATTAGGGACTCTGCAAGCTAATTAGGGGAAAAAATCTACCCCCCTGGGCACTAGCACCTAGTCTTCAATATGACCAATCAGTGTTTGAATGGCAAAAAAAAAGGTTCCACCAGAGGTGGCGACAGGGTTGTATAAAATGGTGGTGCTGCTGGTTGATGGGGCTTTGCCAGTGGAGGGAAACACCCGATGGTCGACAGCAAAACCTGGTGGGGTGATCGGCAAGGACAGTGGTTGGTTGAGAACTCTGACAGAAAATAGCGGCCAGTGAGAGTACACGGTGATCGGGCCGACGAACCATGCAAGTTGGCGTCAGCGATATGTAGGCCGACAAACCTGTACACCCCCTCTGCAATGACTTAATGCGGCTAACAAAAAAATTTATATCTGTAAACTATTAGATGAAAAACTGACCCCCAAATATGCCGCCTGATAATTATAATTGTAGATGCTCAAATATTTTTCTGCAAACTATATGATAAACCCAAATATAATAATTTTTTTACCAAAATAATGGAAATATGAGCTTGATTTTTTTTCTAAAATAGAAAATGGCCTACGACTAAAAAAAATTGCCACAAAGGACAACTGACCGGGGTGATTTTTTATTGCAAATTGTATGGATCATATTGTTGATTTTGAAAACCATAAAATACCTCTGATGGCTCTTGGTTTGATGTATTCGATTTTGATGAATGAACATGCGATCCTAGGGTTTTGAGGCCTTATGAAGACAATGGTGAGCTCATAGCTGACTCAATCTGCTTTAGAAATCAACTTGGTCCCTAGGTGGTGTCAAGTAGCCTGCAATGGAAACCTTCAAGCCTGCAATGAATCTCTTTCACCCAACTTTCTTGATCCTGGGATGAATATTCACTGGAATGGCTCTGACACCACGTTGAAATAATGGATGTTGAATCATCCAATGAAGTTTCACACACTTCAAAGGATCTTTGCCAAGAATAAATTCACCCACATAGAAAGTGTTGCAACTAAGGGCATGGAAATGAAGATTTCTATATATCTAGAATATGATTATAAATGTACAAATTCCTTGAACATATAGGCATGAATGAGATACAAGATGCAATATGATGTTGCCATGTGTCATGATCTAACAACATGTGAACCCTAACTAACTACCTAGGGAATGATAAAGTGATAGAGATAAGTTCTAGAAAAGACAACTCATATTCTAGAAGGAATTTTATCTCCTACAAACATGGAAAGGGTAATGACCCTAGATTATTAATGATTTATCTAATAATGCAACCTAGGACTTAATTAGATAAATGAAAAATCTAAGTAAACTTATACTAGTGTAATAAATAACTAATTACACTAACATGATGATGACTTCATGTTGTTGTACCAAATGAACTGTGAACTCTCCAGTGTGGAAAGGAGACTCTAGGAACCAAATCAAAATGAGAGCTCTGGCTAGAAAAAGATCTCTTGAGGGTGATGCCTCAATCCAACAAGTGTCACTTCAACTTCTGAAATAAATGATGTGCGTGAGATAAGTCATTCACTCACATGTCTTGGCTTGAAGATGTAAATCACTGCTCATTGAATTCTGAAAGTGCCACAATCCCTAATGAATAAAATTGAATCCCCAAAGCCACAATTTCTATGACAGAAATATTCTAATATGAATTAAGTCGAATTCCAAGATAACCCCAAATTTTCCTAAACAAATTCTTTTCAAGATTGACAAGATCTTTCAAATTTGAGTTTCTTGAGTTAACACAAGCAGCGCCGAATTTTTCCTTGATTGAGACTAATTTTTATGAAGCTAGAAAACAATCTCTAGTCTACCAAAATCGATTACTTTTAATCTAGAAAATTCTCTCCAAAATTCAATGAAATTCCATAATCGAATTTCCCTTAGAACTAAAAATGCCTCCAAATCAAATCCTTTCAATGATCTGCAAGTATTCAAATCAAAATATCCACTTGCTCCAAATTTGGCCAAGGGCCATTAAATTTGGCAACAATCTATAAATTAGACCCCCTCCTTAGATGAGATGATGTTTTCAACAATACCTCAACTGTTGCAAATTAATTCCTCCTCAAGTGTGATTTCAACAATAAACCCATTGTTTCAATGATGATGTGATAATAAACCAACTATCACACCAATTCAACTAGGGCAATAATACATCAACTATTGCACCTGTCAAAGTCTCCAATTAAGCACCTGTAGAAACCCTGGATGGATTTCTCAACAACTCTAGCTAGGGTTGATCTTTCACAACCGAACTTGGTACTCTAGAGTCTTCAAACCCTTGAGCAATGCAAAGCATTCAAGCTTTCTTACCAAACTAGTAATGAGAATAGAATTCCAAATCAAGCATGCCCAAATGCTAAGCCAACAACTCCTTATATAGAATTCTCAATCACCTCTAGGAAGCTTCTAGAATATAATATTATTTTATTACTTAAGTGACTTTATGATATAATATTTATTTTAAGTCACTTTATTAAATTAATTAATTGTAAAGTTACTTTATGATTTTAATTTATTGAAATAACTTTATGAAATAATTAATTTAATACTTTCTCCAATTTGGGGACATGACATTGTTACTTGATTGATTGTTTTACACTCTTGACATGAAGTCATTTTATTGATGGAAATCTACTTTTTGAATAGTCTTTTACTGATGTGATTACACTCTTGAATATAGTCTTTTATTGTTGAGATTGTACTTTTGAATAAGTCATTTACTTACATGATTATTCTTTGATTGAGGTCAATTATGGATGAGATTATAATTTTTGATGTGAATCATATATTGTTGTGATATTCTTGAATGGAGACTTTTATAGATGAATAATTATTATATTCTATGACAAGATGAAGCTTATGTAGCTAGACTTTGGATTGTGAAGTTGTTTATTGAAAAGTTATTTATAAAGTCTAAGTCAAGAAGAGTTCATAGGGTTTAGATTATCCAATGAAAGGAATAGCTTATGGGTAGCGTTTACTTAGTAGGAATGTTATAGTCATATAAAAGAAATAGGTTCTTCCTAGGGTTAAAGATTACCTTAAGAAGGGAATTTCCTATGTGAAGTTTATTATAAAGGAAATAGATTGTTCTTGGGGCTACATATTACCTTAAGAAGGGAATTGCCTATGCATAGTATATGAATGGTCAATAACCAAATTGAGCTAGGGTAGTGGGTTAAGAGATGACACTTTTATATGAAAATTTGGCCAAAGTAGTGTAAGTAGCCACTGTTTACACTGTCAGTTCATCGTGATCCAATATAAAAATTCTAGTCTAGGATTTTCATACTCATAGTTGTAGCTATCGTATGATTAGGTTCTAGTTTGTAGGACACAACACTAAGCTTAGGAATGCTATTTGTTTTGGGGTTTTCCAACCAATCTCTTTGTCAAAGGGTAGTGTCATCTTGCCATATGTGGTAGATGTGTGGGGGATTGCATTTGAGTCTGTGGATGGCAGAAAAGCGCTTGAGTGATGCTTATCCTCATTAGTTGGTGGCCAAGGTTTGGGTATGTTTGCGCTAGTATTGGGGAAAACTAGAATGTATGCACATGGAGTGGGAACATTTAGAATGTATGCACCAATGCAATGACATCAATACCAATTCGTAACTATTGCTAATGAAACTCAAAGGAGCTATGCATGTTTTCTTATATCCATTTCTATGGAAGCTTGTAATGAAAGAAATGTTATCTTGAGATTTTATATAAGTCATTGTTTTGGAGGGATTGTAATATTCAATTATAATGCAAATGGAAAGTTTGGAATATGTGTTATTTCAGATGTGCATATAGTCTTTAAATTACAAGAATTTTTTTTATTGCTATGTGATGGCATCGTGAATTATTCACTTGTGGTTAAAACATTGGTAAATCTTTTGAGCAGAACAAAAGGGCATGTTACATTTTACTCTTTTCTCTACCTCTTATTGAGGAGAGAGATTAGTTATTTTTTTCTGGCTAAAGAGATTAGCCCCAATTTTGTTTGTAGGATTAGTGAAATTCTTATCTTTCCATCCTATTATTTGGCCTTGTGTTGATCTTTTTGTAGTGAGATTTATTTTTTCAATATGTAATTATTCTTGCATTGATTTTCTATATGTACAAGGTTCCAATAAATGAACATCGTGGTTAATTTGTTCATTAAGTCTGTTGATGCAGAGTTTTATCCTATGATAAGTTGTCACATCTTGAGTTTGAATTGTTAATCTCATGTGTTCAACATTGTATTAAGCTACAAACCCTATTTGTTTTAAATTTGTGAGTTGGGTAAAATATATCCCCTTCCATGGTTTCTCATAGTAGGAAACTAAGTCATTGGTAAATTCTCTCCAATTACATAATTTCCCTTGTTTTTCACAAATCATCCATTGAAACCATTGATAAGGTTCAAATTCTAAATGTAGTGAAGCTATGCCAACCATTGCATCATATGATATATTATGGAGTTTAAAATATTCTTCCATGATACTTATCCATGAATTTACATTTGTACCATCAAAGTTACATATATCTATTTTGGGTAGGTTTGATTTTAGACCTTGAAAAGATTGTCCTATTCCTTGATTTTGTCTATTAGGGTTGTACCCACCTTGGTGGCTTTTTGAACCCCTCAATTTTGATAGTATTACTTTTCCAAACCTACATAATCCCTCATTTAAGGATGTTGTAAATGGTTCAAATAATTTACTCTTAATGAAATTGTTGAATGTACAAGACAACTGAGAGGGGGGATGAATCATTTGTACATTAAAACATCAAAACCCTCATTAACATTCAGATTTACATTAGACCTTAAACCCTTATTATGCATTAGCAAAATATAAAGATGAGAAACAGTAATGCAAACACATCCAAACACATGAGAGCACTAGATTTACGTGGAAAACCCAAGAAGGGAAAAACCGCGATGAGGATTAGCTCACAATATAAAGTAATTACAACACCGAATATAATAAGCTCACTACCGAAGGGCTCACTGCCCAAAAGAAAGAAGGGATCACTGCCAATGGCTCACTTCCAGATTAGAAAGAAGAAGATAGATGATGTTACAATGAGAAATTCATCTCAGAGCAATAAAAAATATCCATCACTACTTCACCAGAACATTCACAACCTCACTAAAGAATGTAGACACCTTATGCTCACCACTTCCAATAGTCTTAGGAATTAAATCTCATACTACATTTTGCACCTTCACACTTCACATCTCAACACTTCTCACCACACACTCTACACACACCTACACTAGTACATTTTGACCCAAATTTCAACGGAATCAGAGGCTGGGCCAAAATTTTGACGTTTCAAATATCATCAAAATTTTGACGAAATAATACCGACGAACGGTCATCGAAATTCTGACGAACGTCCGTCAAAATTTGGGTCAAAATGTACCAATGCTCCCTCATTAATTTATCATAGATATATACCATCCTCAACCTTGAAAACAATCTACAAGGTCAGCTATGTAGCTCAAATGTGCAAATTCAAAAATAGGTCAAAACCAAAACATTCCCACGGTGGAGAGGAATGAAGGTAGACCACATCACACTTTAACTCAGACCTAAATCCATACACACAAACACCATGCCATGCTTCTACAAACATCAAACACATCTGTAATTAGTATAAACACCCAAGGTCTTTCAAACCTATGTTAACACCATTAAACATTTAAGTACACGCTTCCTCAAATCCAAAGATGACTCACAGACCACACACAACACTTAACAAAATTTGGAATATTCCATCAATATCCTGAAATCAAACTAATACTTTGCAACAACATTCATCTGTAGAATATAATCATTTTGTACATGTAGTTAACCTTCCACATATTGTAACACATGAATGCAACCTTGCGGAGCACCAAAGCTCAAACAACTTAGACTAAAGATAGATATGACCAATATAAGCACACTTCCAGATCCAGAAAACTACAAATCACAATGCAAAGAAATGTAGAGCAAAACCATTTCTCCTAGACAACACTGCTTCACAATTTACACACTGGTGAATACAACTTATTCTGCCAAATGATCCAAAACATGAAACTCTAGATGTAACACCTTTGAACACCTCTGGTCAACATATTTGAACCACACAAGTAGATCTTCAACCATGAAGAAATGTGGAGTAAAACACTGAACACTACTCTGCCACAATGAACTCTCTTTTAATCAAATTTTATCAAAAGCACTTGGAAACCAAGCACCACAAACATCATTTCAACACTTGCAACAATCTTCTCAACATCTCAACCACACAAGAGGCTAAAAATCCACAAACATATGTTAATCAGAGTAACACTAGAGTTTGAAACCAATGATACTACTAATGACAACATAATACAACCAATCAAAGAATCTCCATATGTTGGCATCAATTCAACAACATAGATCTATTAACATCAATGACAACACAAACTTCCAACAATCTCCCCCTTTGTCATTGATGACAACACATGATGAAAAACCATCAATAAAAAAACAACTCTGATCACTTCCACATACGCTACACATTAGTGCACACTGCTCCCTCTTACACAAGCATATGTTCTTTCCAACACTTTCTCTTTCTCCTCCTTTCCAAATATGGTTTTTTAGTTAAATTTTTCTTCCTCTTTGACATCAATGGAAAAGGGAAACACATATCTCTTCTTATCTTCCCCTTTGACATCAATCTCACATATAGTTGCTCCCCCCCAAAGGCAACACCTGTAAGGGACAACAACTACTCGGTAACCTATGCTTTCACTTCCTTTGACAAGGCTTCAAAGGACAGTGCTGACACATAACTCTTTTCTTGCCACATAATGACAACATTTACTCCCCTTGTCTGCAACAACCAACAATGCCACTACCTGCTCCCCCTAAGAGGTAGCCACCAACATCAGCCCAAAACAAGGAATGAATCTTGAAATCCACTGGACTGATGCACAACCTTGTGCATCTAATTGAAAGAAGAAGGAAAAATGACCCCTAACTTATCCTAGAGATACTCAAATGTATCCTTAGGAAGAGCCTTAGTGAATATATCAATAACCTGATCTTTAGTAGGCACATACTCTAGCTTCACCTCATTCTCTATAACCTTCTCTCTTAGAAAGTGATACCGGATTGAGATATGCTCTTTCCTTGAATGCATTACTGGATTCTTTGAAATATTGATAGCACTTGTGTTGTCACATAAGATAGAAATTGGTTCATCATATGGCACTCTGATATCCTTCAATGTTTGCTCCATCCATAATACTTGTGTGTAGCATGATGTTGTAGAAATGTATTTTTCCTGTGCAGTAGATAATGGCATTGAATCATGCTTCTTGCTTAGCCAAGATACAGACCCGCTTCCAAGAAAGAAAGCACCACCACTTGTACTTCTTCTATCATCCACACAACCTACCCAATCCACATCTATAGAGGCACTTAGAGAGAAATCAATATACTTTGGATACCACAAGCCATATTCTGAAGTGCCCTTTAAGTATCTGAATATTCTTTTTACTTCTGTCACACTAGACTCTCTTTTAATCAAATCTTATCAAAAGCACTTGGAAACCAAGCACCACAAACATCATCTCAACACTTGCAACACTCTTCTAAGCATCTCAACCACACAAGCTCAGTTGAAATGTATCCACAAACATATGCTCATCAAAGCAACACTAGAGGTTGACATCAATGATACTACTAATGACAACATAATGCAACCAATCAAAGCATCTCCATAGGTTGACATCAATGACAACACAAACTTCCAACAAAAATGTATCACTTTTTTACAATCCAGTGGAATTATTCCCTCAACTTTTGGTGGTGGACAATAAAGATGGTCATCGATTTCCACATTCATAAAAGGGTCTTTTTTTCCTTAAGATAGCATGGATTCAAGTTTTTTTAAATTTTGAGCTATAGATTCCTCTTTATTAATTAAGGGAGGATAGTGGAAACAGATCAACAATATGACAAATGCATGTATAATGGGGAAATGGGGAGGTGAAAAAATGAAACAAGATAGCAATAAAAATGGATGATAAGATATTAAGGGTGTGGAAAAGGATAAGAAAATGTACTTGTAAAAAACTCAAAAAAATAATTCCATTTTCATGAAATAACCCAAAATGAAAATTCCTCACCTTGTTGAAATCCTTGGAAATCAACTGCCTAGTCTTGTTAGTCTTTTTAGAACAATGTCAAATGGAAAATAAAAATAGTTAGACTTTGGGCATGAAGCTAGCTTAGTCTAAATTTCTTGAAGCTATGTTGGACTGTTGTGCATGAGTAAAAATATCAAAAAAAAATGAGCAACTCAAATTTTATCTTTTTTCTCTAATAAAATGAGGCAAAGGTGGCCAGTCTTAAAGAACTTTCTTTGGGATTTTGCACATGAAAAATTAGTAGTTAAAGAAGCCTAGAAATTAATTACCTTAGATTTAAATATTGTGGCAAGAGAAGAAAAATGAATGGCCACCTTATTATGTGTCAATTTGTGGGCAATATTCACAAATGAAATTTTAGTTGAATCCAAGGGAACCTTTATCTTGAAGGGGGACATATAGGGTTAGGTTTACTCATTAACTTTGTGCTTGTTAAGATATATTTTAGGATAGGGAAAACTAGGATTTACACATATGATGGGGCTAGGCACAAGATTTTAGGTTTGACAAGGGGATACAAGATGATGGGAAATTAAATGAGAGATTAGGACATGGGATAGGGATGAAAAATAAATAAATTAGAAAACATAGGAAGTTTAAGAAAATAATAAGGGAAAAATGTTGGAAAATGGGATATGGAAGGTGAGGGGTGAGATAGGTCAAGAAAAAGAGGTTAAAACAACACAGGATGCATACACGTGGGCTAGAGGTTGAGTTGGGCACACAAGTGGAATAAGGAAGTTGTAGGGTACATGCAAATTCCATTATTACTAATATACATTTTAATTGAAAACAAAATTTAGATGTACACAATTCAATCATGATAACGTTTACACAAATTTTAATTAATTAAGTTGGGTCATAATATTTAACAAGTTTCCCTTAACCAAGCTATCTCACAACTACACACTAAAATTTTAAACTTGCCAAGGTGATACATTGTGGTTTAGGAGATAAAAATACACCTTTCAATTTGAGCCTCTATTTGCCATAATGGTTCCCTACCTTAAAATGATAACCTAGTTTCATTTCTAAGAAAAATACAAAAATATAAATGAAATATAGAAATTGTCATTACAAAAATCAAAGTAGGTTGATGTAGGTACCTCTACCAAGGCTTTGGATAGCTGATTGGTAATAGAACAATGTTTAAACTATAACTAAAGGTATCTCTATCATTCTATTATCCCCTAATTAGTAGAAAAGCAATGGCCAACTTGAATAAATATATCTACAAATCCATATTTCAAATAATTTATAGGCTAATTTCATCCCTAATTTGATGCCTCTATCACTTTTGTTAATACTTAGATAATTGGAGAAAGCAAATCAACACCCACATGCACAAAACTTGATTAATAGATTTATAGTAAAAAGTAAGGGTAAAGCTTGATTATATTAAGTTTATGTAACATTTTTCAAGTGATCAAACTCATGTATGCACACCTTCTCCTAACTAGTAATAATGAACTTCAAAAATTATAATTCACACTTACGAATTATTCCATGTATTTATTTCAACCCTATCTATGTATGATAACTTCCTAATTAAATATGTATAAAAAATAGGAGTTAAAATTTAGGACCTCCAAAACTCCAACCAAATCTCAAATCAACCAATGTAATTGATAATTTGAGATCTTTGACTTTGTACATCAATAGGATGCATAATGGTGGTCCATAACAATAATTAGACTAGATAAATAAGAACATGAGCCAAGAAATAGAATCTCACTACAAAGCACCTCCAAGGAGCAAGGATGGTGAGGAAACAAGTAAACACACAACACCTAGAAAACATATATACTATTGTAACTCCATAAGAAATTCATTACAAACAACAAAAAATCAAACTTTATACATATATTTAGTACTTTTTAGATGTGTCTATTTTAACTTTCCCCAAAAAGAAGTAAAATGTATATGTATTAAATCTTCTTCTTCTAATATAAATAATAAAATGTTGAATACATCACTCATGTGTCTTTTGTTGATTATTGTTCAAAACATAAAAATAAGTTTAGAAAAACAAACTAAAATTTTCAAACTATATTTGAACTTAGACAAACCTCAAATATATGTAGATCACTTGTGATAAATTTTACTCAAATCTATTTTAATCAAACATTCACAACTACACATAAATTTCCAACTTGTTGAAGTGGTACATTACAATTTAAGAAATCAAATTATACATCTTTCAATTTGACCCTTCTCCATAACTTTGAAAGATCTCTTAATAAGAATACATTGAGATTCAATTCCATACCACCAAATTTAACATTGAGTTGAGTCCAAGTTTCTTTATGAGCTTAGGTTCTATTTGGTCCATCACAAATGTCCAATCTAAGAAATTTAAAATGAACTTTCCCTCATCAAATTTTGTCTAGGCATCCTATTGGGACCCTTCAAAGATTTTGTAAAATTTGTTCACCTCTTAGAACTTTGTGTTTTTGCCCCAATTTTGTGCTCATGTGTTGAAGCTTGATATTCATTTAAAAAAAATTAAAAATTCTAAGTATTTGGTTTTTGGGCATGATTTTGTGTGTTTGTCGACACCATACCCAAGGTTTTGAACCTTCCTTGGTTCACCAATGGGACATTTTTCCTACCATCTTCATTGTTTTTTTTTGAAATGGATGTTGAGCACCATCAAGGTTCATTGTTCCTTGCAATGTGCTAATGGAATTTGGCAATAAGAGGCAAGAAGACCAGGGGAGAGGTACATGTGTATGGAGGTATCGAGAGTATTCAAAACCCGAAAGCCATACATAGTTATTGAAGTGCTTAGAAGGAGCCCAATAATAAATGGAGTGAACATTTTAAAAAATAGTTTGAAATCAGCTAAAGCGCCAAATTGAAATAATTCATGCCACCGACCTAAATGCATTCACCATGAATGCATCATCCCTCCTCAACAATCTCTTGTATTGTCGTGATGTGTAGCATTTGTTTTTTAGTGAGATTTTTCATGCATCATTGATTTTGATCTGCTACATTGTTGTGATTTAGGGTTTTGTATATTTTTGTTCATTTGAATGGGGCTGGTCATTTTAGTTTTCATAAAATGAAAGTGTAACAAAATATTTTAGGATTTCAAATTTGTCAGTTTTTACAGTTAAAGTAACATAGTTTCAAAGTTGTAAAGAGGTATTTATTAAAGCTGATATTTGTGGTCTAGTGTCTTCTTGACTAGTTGTAGATGTTTTGAATATTTTTGGGTTAAGAGGTGTGATGAGCTCCTCTTTCTTTGTAATTTTTCTTCACAATATTTGATGGTGTAAGTGTTGTAAATTTGACAATTGTTGCAACAATTTTATTCGTCATAAATTTTTATGTAATAGTCTCTTTTATATTTTATATGAATATTTGTAAGATTAGAGGAGTATTAAGTAGACTTGATTGCTTTGTGGCATTCCTCTATTGTAGTTTTTTTTTTTTTTATTGTTCTTAATGGTTGAATGTGACTCCGTGATCCAATAAGGCATCGATCTTGAAGGCTCTAACCCTCCACCCACATTTAGAACAACAAAATTCATTCACAAGCAGTTGTAGGAAGTAGAGTAGGATTAATATGTGTTGCTCATGGTTCAATGACCTAAACTAAGAAAATATTAAGCAAAACCTAACTACTATATTCTCAAAGAATCATGTTCAATATATTCATGTTTTATCAATGTTTATGAAAATTTAAATGAAACTATCTCAATAACTTATTGTTAGATTCTTTGAAAAGCGATGATTGAGCCAAGATCTGATGTCAATTGTAGATCACATGCAACTCCAATCAATAGATGATCAAAGATCAAAATAGTAGAGTAGAGATAAAATCTGAAAAGAGAAAAATAGAGACAATGTAAGAGAATTTGAGAGTACTCTCGATACTCTCATCGAGCTATCACTGAACTAGTGAAGGTGAGAGTAGAGTGTTATGTATAGCAAAAATAGGACATATACATCCAAGAGGTGCATTAACTCCTACTACCCATAAAAGGTGGGAGGTTTTACCTACTTGGTAAATGCTAAAACATGTGGTATAACCTCCTTAGGTGAAGACAAAAGAGAGGTTATGATAGGTGACACATAAATCCAAAAGAGGGTGAAAACCCCAACTACCCCAAACTTACTTAGGTAAGGACAAAATAGTGGTTATGAGAGGTGGCACAACAAGCCAAAAGAGGGTGTGTAACTCAACTACCTATGTGTGGGAGAGAGTAACACATGTAACTGATGTATTTTGTCACGTGTCCTCATATTAACCACATGTAATAAACCTAAGCAAGCTTAATTAATATGTGTAGGAAAAAAGAAATACCCCTAACATAAGGAAAATAAAAAATCTTCACTAACAAAACTATCTCAATAACTTATAACATTGTTATTTGTTGGCGTTTAAATTAGCACCTCTGGAGTGCTGATTGTAAACGTTCAGCTATTTCAAATGTTTTGCAACACTTCTTTGTTATTTAAAGAGGAGAAGTCCCTCTCTGCTGGGAGCAATGCGTAAGGAAGGGAAATGTAAACTAAAGTTCCTATCTTTTTATGCTTCAGCGGCAGGACACAAGGGTGCACAAACACAATGCGCCATAGCTAAGCTTTTTCTCTGGTTTCTGCAGATCTTAACTACGACTAATCTAGCTTCTATCTGTCCAATACCTTCAAGGTAAACAGAGCATGAGGGTAAAGGAGCGGGAATGGTTTGGTTGGATCACCTGAATTCGCCGTCTCCTGAGAATATGACCGAGGCTCTGAACTCTCGGGTATACACCGAGATAAGGTTGGTACAAGCAAATGCTCTATACGGTAAACTAGATCTGAGGCCTGCCAAGGAGGAGGGACTCCTATCCGAGGTATGGGCTAGGAAATAGTTCACGAGAAACAACAATTTTACGATGCCTTGGCCAACGAGCTTGCTAAGGAGGAGGGACTCCTATCCGAAGTATAGCTTGGAAGTCAACACATTAAACAACAACAAACGATAACTTGCCAATAACAAATGTCCAAGGAGGAGGGACTCCTATCCGAGGAGGGAAATGAAACAATGAGCTATTAAACACAAGACGTGGACACAACTCAAAAAGATTGACCAAAATGCAAGCACCTTCTGATATTCTCCTTCAAAGCTTCATCAACGAATTACAAAGGTTGGGAAAGCAAAGGCACGAAATCATGCACAATTACGATCAACCAACGAACTCTCATCCAAGAGTGAACAAATATCCGCTTTCAAAGCTGTTGGCAACAATGGCTAGAATAATTCTGTACAGTAAGTAAAAGTTAACAAATAATGGTTTCCAAGGCTCTTATTTATAGAACTCAAAGGAGGGCAACCCTAAAATCTCCTTTTTGATACGAGTTCTTTAAGCAATCAATTAGCAAGATTTATTCCTGTATAAACAAGCGCTAATCGAAAACTACTTCGCCAATCGAAGTCAACAAAGAGTCAACTGAAACTACTTCAGCTGGATTGAAAGTAAACTAAAGGTAAACTTTAATGAAAGTATCCCTCCAAAATAGACATCCACATTTAGTGGAGATCTAAGATCCATAAATCATGGAAGTCAAATAAACATCCTTAATCAGTGGGATCTGACAATGCATGATTTAAGGAAAGTGGAGTTAAACTTGGAAAGAAGCATCAAGTTAACTCCAACTACATTTAATACCATCTTGAGTTGACTTGGAAAGAAGCATCAAGTCAAACTCAAGTCTCATAAATTCCACTTGGAGGGTGTATGGCATCCTTTTTTTTTGGGTGCATTTATAATTCTCCATTAATTAGCAGTGTCTCTATCCATTGATTGACTTCATCAGCTTCTGGGGAGTTAATGCTCTGTAGGATGATGATGTGGCGTCGTAGCATGATCTCACCCGTTGTGAGCTGATTTCCGAAGTCAATACACTGAGATGCTGCCTCTTCAAACTTGGTTGATAAAGCTGCTACCTTAGCCAGCTTGCAACCATCTGGATCATCAAGAAAGGTACTGCGGATGACATCCCTGAACTAGTTCTGTATAGTAACCATCTCGACGTATTCTCCTCCCTCACGCTGATATTCCATGCAAGGGAAAGATATCACCAACATTCTTGTGAAGTTGATAATAGTGGAAACCACCCATCTGTAATCAATCAACTCTACTGAATGAGAGTCATAGGCTTTCACCTTGTACGCCAATTGTTCCTTCCAAGCAAAAAGATGTTGCTTGTTTTCCTCAGAGTATACTGATTGATATGCCAATTGCAAATCTGCAATTGTGCTTTCGTCTTCAAGCCTCTTTTCTGCAATCCTTTGTTCTGACTGTTGGATCTCTGCACGAAGTCCATGTGCTCTATCCCGTAACTGGTATAGGTTTGCCAGTATACATCTACCCTTGAGAACAAACTCTTCCACTTGATCTCTCAAGTGTTTGCCGAATGTTATCAATTGCCGATGATTTTGTTCGGCGGGGAGGTCTAGTAGTCTTGCTGGTAGGGCTGAGACGTTGGGTGTGCCATGTATCAAGCTGGTTATGTAAGACCTCAGTTTCTGATTTTCAGCCTTTAAGGCTGCTTTTTCTTTACCATCCTTAGCCATTCTTTCTTGTGCGCTCACCGAGGCTATTGGTTCCGGTATTAGCCAGTCTCCGCTTCCACCAGTCATGTAGTCTCTCCTGAGGTTGTTGAGACAGCGCATTCCTACTTTGGACCCTCGCGGGTATGCTTTTCTCTTTACCGTGGAGCCGACGGTCTCATGATGATCCTACACTCGTGATCTTTTTTCTATAAATTCCCATTCTTCAACCTTTCGCCGACGTATTCTGTGGACATTACCATGAACGACCCGTAAAGTCAAGTTCATACGAGGGTTTTTCCCTCTTTCTTCCTAGGAAGCCTTCAAGCCAAATAGAATCTCGGTGAACTTCGCTAGGAGGGACGTGAGGCCCTTGAATGCTAGATGTGTGAGACTGTGCTGGAGCAATGTCTCTCGATGGCAAATCCAAGTCGATGAGGACTTGTGTCTGCTGTGATACTGGTGATATTGGCGGCTCTGTTTCCATAACAGGCACCGTTTCTGCTGCTGCTTCTACTATTGTTGCTTCTGCCATTGGCTCAGCCATTGGTTCTTCAACAACTACTGCTGCTGGTTCCTCCGTGATAACTTCTGCTGAATCAGGGGTAGCAGTCTCTACTCTTTGTTCTGGGGCAGCAATACCCGTGATTATTTCAGGACTATGTGTGACTTTCTCCACTGGTGTCCTCTGTGTTCTAGGCTTTGACATCCTCATCCCTTGGGGAGGATTGCACCATTGCTTCTGTCTAGGCTTCCTTTTTGAAGTGGAAGGTGGTGTAGACTGAACCTGTGGCGGCTCTGCTCTGTGAGGTATCACCTTTCTTGATTTCTTGTTGTCGAGATAGAGTTGGCTATTTCTAACCACTCTACTCGTTCTTTCTTCTATAGATGTGTCTTCTTTGGCATACCAATCCACTCTCGGGAGCGGTTGGAAGTCAACTAAATCTGCGAAGAATGAGGGGAGAGTGACTTCCCCTTCATCATCAGACAGGCCCTCGATGTCTGCTGACATAAAATCAGCAATTTGTGAGAGTCTGAACCTGCTGTAGTTCCTTCTTCGCACTTCATACTCGTCTTTGCAATTTACCCAATAATCTTCCATAGAAGACTTATGTGATGAGTGTTGCTCGAGGTGTGCTGCATAGAGTCCTCTGGGATCATAGGATCTTCTATCAATGAGATACTTGAGGTTAAACCTCACTGTTTCCTGACTCATCATCTTAGCATCTGCCGCGAATCCACATCTATATAGTCCCATCTCAACAGGAAAGTTAACAGCTATCTTCCTCTTCAAGCGCAAGTAGGCATGAACCTCGGACAACTGTCTCAGGAATTCCATGAAGACTACCCTATTTGAAGGGTATCTTGGTAGCATTGCGGGGTGACCAATGTAGCCATACATGCGTATGTAGGAGAACGTAGGGAATTGGATAAACCAATCCGCCCAATCCGCCATTGCCTCTCTGGCTGTCTGTGAAATACGCACGTGCATCTCATGGTTAAGCTCACGTACTGTGTGCATAATGAAGTTATGACTCGTTCTCTTGAAGTGTCGCTCCGCTTGAGTAAACTCAAGACGTGCGAAATGTTCGTGAACCTTCTGCACACCTAATGTTCCCACATTGTTCAATAACCTGAATTCACCTTGGAAGGCTATCAAGTATACTAGGTAAGAGCACATGTGGAACCTATGAGCTTCCAAATACCCAGTGATTTGTCGGTGGAGTGTGTCACTAATCAAAGTGGCCCAGTCATAATATTCCCTCTTGCCAATGATTTTAGCAATGATATAGTACATCCATGGCTGGAATTGACGACCATCTTCTTCTCCAGTGATTCTATTGAGTAGAGTGATTAACACTGCGTACTCATCTTTACATTCTCCTCGTCCCAACGGCTTAGGCAAGCTTGCCTTTGTCACTTTTAGCCATTTTTCAGCCATAACCTTTTTACATTTGTCCTTAGCTATCTCAAATTCCCTCTCACATTCCGTCACTGATATGACTTTGCTGTTAGGACATGATGGAATATCAAAACACCGTTCAATATCCTGAGGCTTTAGACTGCAAACAATTCTTCCATATGCTGCTCTGATTTCTCTGGTGGTAGGATTTTAATGCTTGATACAAGCGATTACAAGCTCTACGCTCTGTAGTGTGATGGGAATTGATGCGGCCTGCAGCAACCCGGATTCTTCAATATTCTGCAATGTGATTTGATTCATGCCTTCTAGCTGCTCCAAATCAACCGCTGGATTTACTTGGTGTAAATTTGTGTCAACTGTTTTCAAGTAATCATGGAGTAAGACCGTCTTGGTCTCGTATTGTACCTGGGAGTACTGCATCTTGAAAAACTTAAAGATTGACTGTAATCTTGACCTTGTTCAGATGATTTTTGGAAACCCTTAAAAATAGCCTCGGCCGAGAAGTATTTTTTTTCGAAAAACCCGCACATGGTTTTGTTCGCGGTTTCCAATGGAATAAACTCAGCCTCGAATTCTGGATTCTCAAACTTTTTCTAAAACCCCAAAAATAGGGCGTAAAGTTTGTCGATTTTAAAATTTGTCGAGATGGTTTCCGGTAAAAATACCAATCTACTCCAGTTGATCTCGACGGATGTAGCCTCGCCGCTTTTTCTCTCATTAAATGCAAGAAACTTAAGACTTAAGAGAGGCAGCCAGACAAAGGTGGATTGGTACCGGATCCGATTCCCCGAATTTTTATCTCCGATCCAATCCTCAAAATAGCAATCCTCTTCTGCTTCAGATCTGCAAGAAAAATTGAAGAACAGATGAAAACCTTGTTCAGATCTGCTAATGGCGTCCTTGAGAGCTTGTGGCTGATCTTGATCTCTTAACCTGCAATGAAATAATGAAATGGGATGCCTTCACCTTGAATATATATGTTTAAGCTTCAGATCCACAAGTTTGGGGACCTAACTCAAGCTCAAAAGGTGATTTTGGCTTGATCTAAAGTTGAAAAGGTGATTTCCACCAATCGTGGAGTGTTTTAGCCAACTTTAACTCAAAAAGCTCTTGACTTAGTCAACAAATTGACCCTTGACTTCTTTAGGCGTCCCTTTTGGTTTCTTGCAAACTTTTAAATATTTTCTCTCTTGAAAGTCCTCTGTTTGATCTTGAATCTAGCGTTATCTGTTGATCCTGAGATGTTGCGAACACATTCACTGCGGAGCTGGATCCAAACTGGAAAGAAATGCCTGGGAGACATGATGATGAAAAGCTGAGTTTAGGGCTTCAAAAGAATGGGCGCCTTTTCCAAGAAAAGGCTCTTTTGCTAATGCCTTGGTGAATTTTCAAACTTCGTTCTTCAGCCTTTTGAAATGACCTCTCGCGTTTCTTGACTCGATTTCACATTTAGAGTCGATGATTTCGCTGATGCTTCATCGTACCCACTGCTCTTCCGCCACCTAATGACCTAATTTCGAAAACCTGGATCTTATTTTAGGGTCCCTTTATTCAAGGGCGCCCCTCCTTGAAAAGGGCGCTTTTGTCTTTTGGCTTGATTATTTCCATCTGAAAAGTGGCCTACTTTGATCCAGATTATCCGTTGACTGCCCTGTCAAGTGTTGGTGCTTGCAGTTGCGTTTCCGAGATCTACTTGGGCTAAGAAGGTTATCCTGGGAAGCCTTTTGTCATTTGTCAGCATCTGGAAGTCCAAAAGAAAGGGCGCCTTTCTTTTGAAAAGGCTCTTTTTTCTTAGAACTTCTCCATTAACTGTGGTTTCTTGATATTTCCTCAACTGCCTCTTTTTGCTTCGTCAGCAGTTGCTAGTGATCTATTCATCGGATGATTTGGATGTTTGTTTCACTGTTGAGTCAGCAATCAAACGTCGAGAATGACTGCTTTGGATGATCTTACTGACTGCATTTGACCCTCAAAGATCATGGGCGCCCCTGCTTGAAAAAGGCTCTTTTCAGCATTTTGAGTTCTCTCCTTCGTAATGTTTCCAGAGTTAGTCAAATTTTGACCTTTTTCACTTTCAAGAATCTCCTTCATCAAACAACATCATTTTTGACCTTTTCCACCATGGTTGCGTTGTTGAAGCTTTTGAAGCTTAGCTTTCAGCACCTGGTACTGGCCAATCTGCCATTAATGGCTGCAGAGGTTCTAACTTTGTTCCTGAAAAATAGAAATAAACCCACTAGAGTAAAACATGTCTTTTGATGATTCTGACTTGACCAATGTGATCGTGAAGTCTTTTAATCCTATCAAAATCATTTTCGATCATTTCTGGGAAGGTCCTATTTTCGGGGGTTTCCCTGAAAATAGGGGCGAAAAACCCTAATTTTCAAATTTTCAGAATTTTGCACGTGTGTTCTTTTGACAGAAACCCACCAAATTCTATGATTGGTTTGACCTAAAACTGACTTAACATGGCATTTTAACAAGATTTAGCTCAATTTATACAGAATGCCAAAAAATTAATTTTGGGTACAACATTATTATCTATAGATATGTGTGCTAAGTATTGATTAAGTTTTAAAAGAGGTTTTTACAACTATTAAATCTTGACCTAGTGACATAAATGGTGGTCAAGTATGTAATTTGGGTATAGCTAGTGTTTGTTGTTTTAGTTGACCATTTTATTTGATTTGAATGCTTGCTAAGGCATACCTCTAGGAACACTCTCTTGGATTTTAGTTGAGCCCATAGAGAATGAGATAATACCCACTCTTTTTGAGGCCTTCAACCATCCTCAATTTGTTGATGAACATTTGTTTTGCCTCCTTAAGACACCTCTAGCCCTAAAGGTGTGACAAACATGTTCCAAGATTGTAGACTTGTGGTTTTTGGACCTAACAAGGTAAAGCTTGATCAAACTCATGTATTCACATCTCCTCTACTACTTAACATTTGCATTGTCATGTTACAGTAATATAATTTATAATTCTCATTTATGTGTATAATAACTTTGTAAGTCAATGGGTAGAAAAACATGATTTAGAAACAAGGACCTCCAAAATTTTAGCTACAACACAATTGGGTTAAGTCCACCTAAGCTAACATAATGGATAATTTGAGAAACTATCTTCTATCTTCAAATGGATGCACAACACTAGCACACAACTCAAATATACTAGATCAAGATGAACATGGACAAGAAATACAAGTGCACAACATAACACCCCTATAAGAACAAAAATGATTGGGAAACACACAAATACATTGTAACTATGATATGCATACATTAATGTAGTTGTATATTATTCAAAACAAACAAAAAACACAAATTTGTACAAACAAATAGTAGTTGTCTAATATATATACCCTTAACTCTTCCAACAATATAAACTATACATTTATGAAAAACTTACAAGACACAATAAAATACTATATAAATCCCTCATTCTTTTTATAAAACTCTTTGTTTTCCCACTCAATGAAAATCGTATGCTTATGTCTTTTATAAAACTCCCTATTTTCCCACTCAATGGAAACTCATATTTTAAAAAGTTATGACCCACACAAACCAACAACACAAAATTACAAACAAACACACTTATTATACAATCACTAACTATATATATATATATATATATATATATATATATATATATAAACTAATAAAATTTCCTTAACTCATCTATGGAATGCTAGTACTAGTATAATTGAAATCTTAGTGAAAATCTTTGATATTTGCATATAGAAACTTTTTGATTAAAACTATAAAAAAAATTTACATCAATATTTTCCATCATATTAACACAAAAATACTCCACATATTAATCTACAAACTTAGTATATTATAATAAACTTTTTTATATGCTATATAATAAAACTATGATTAAGATTTAATTATTATATTTCTGTTACAAAGTTTTAGCAATTTTAACTATTTTCTGTTCTGCTCAGTAATACATTACTTTGGTTTTGTTTTCTGTACTACTGTGTTAACATTTTAGTGTTAATATTTTGATATAAAGTGCCTAAGACCTTAGTTTCCCTGTTAATCGTATACATATGATTAACCATGAAAATATCTTATCTCTATCCTTGGATATTTTTCAGAGCATGCCAAATACAGCAACTCTTTTAAGATTTCATGATATTCTTCTTTGAGAGTACGCCAAATGCAGCCACTCTTTTAAGAGTCCACGAGATTTTTCTTTGAGTACACCAAATATAGCCACTTTTGTGGGACCCACGTTTCTGCTGCCTTTCTCATGTAGGCCACCCTGAGCCAACCATTTCTGACCATTAAACTTCACCGTGCTAGTACTGAATATATGTTTTGATCTGAATATATGAGTTTGATTGAATGTATGCTTTGTTGTTGAACGAGTTGTCTGCATTTAATCTGCCAAACAGAGCAATCGATACATCACCATTCTCAAAATGCATGCATTCGATTTCTATGCAACCTGCACGTTAGGAGGTGTTATAAGCTGTGGGCTCACACACACTGGTGTTACGCCTCTTGATAATATCAAATGTAATATGCAGGTAAGTGAAACTTTTTGTCAATTTTTTTCAATGGATCAGTCTTTACAATATCAAATATGATATGCAGGTGAGAATTTTTTTATTTTTTTTAATGGATCAATTAGGTTAGGTGATTTAGGTTTCGGATAAGGACTTTATCGATGTTGGGGTGTCTTTTTCATGGAGGATTTTACGTGTCTATAAGATCATTGTTCTATTCGATATGGGAGTATGAGTCTTAGGTTGAAATCTTTTTGGTTGAGAGTCAATGATTGAGGGGGTATCCATTCCGTCAAAGTCACTGAAGGCACAATCTCAACACTTTGAAGCCTTGCACTCAGCAAGACTTGATCTTTGATAAGTTCATTTAGAACCATTCAACTTCACAAACAGATTAAGGAACCATTGACATAGGTTCTTTATTTTTGAATGAAAGTTTTTCTTTTTAATTTTTAACAATTTTGCTTTGGGTGTGACGAAAGAACAGGGAACAACAGCAAACCAGGGCCTAAATCACATATTGGTGTCCGGGCTCCTAATCTAAGTTATAACTATGATATCATGTTATTGTGCATGGATCAGTTGAAAGTCGGACCAACACCTGCTTTGTGTATGTTTGGATAGTCTACCACTGAGCTAGTGATCTCTCCGTGTCCAAGCCTTTTGAATAAGCTTCTATTTACTAGATGTGGCTCATTTTCTTCAACATCTCTTTAGTTCCTTAATAGTATTATCTCTAAAAGACTTAGATTTTTTGAAGCCATACAGCCAATTCATTAGCTTTAAATATTTATTTAACATTTCCAGTGTTAATGATGTAGCTTTCTTTATTGTTGGTTGTAGGGCAGGCTAATCCATCCAGGTATAAGAGTATTAGCAGTGGATTCAATAAACTATTAAATAAGCATGGCATGGGAGCACTGTTCAGGGGTTGGGTGCCTACATTCTTGGGATACAGTAGTAATGGTGCCCTTAAGTTTGGATTCTATGAATTCTTCAAGGTATTTTATTCGGACATGGTTGGAACCCAAAATGCAGAACAGCACAAGACCTTAATATACCTAGCAGGATCTGCATCAGCAGAGTTTATTGCAGGAATAGCTTTATGCCCATTTGAGGCCATCAAAGTTCGAATGCAAACTAGTCCTGATTTAGCAAAAGGCTCCTTACAAGCTTTTTCCCAAATCTTGGCTACTGATGGATGTAATGGGTAAGTAGTATGGATTCATTTGGCATTTCAGACATAGTTCTAAGCCAATGATTAATGAATCTCCGTATGATTTATATTTGCTTGCAGGCTCTACAAGGGCCTTGTGCCTCTCTGGGGCCGCCAGATCCCATGTGAGTTTATAAACAAGGTCAAAAGAATAAATGTCCAAATATATACAGAATTACTGTTCTTTTGGTACTGAATTGAATGTGGGTAATGGTTGTTGGGTACAGATACAATGGTAAAGTTTGCCTGTTTTGAGAAAACAGTGGAGAGCATCTACAAGTATGCAATTCCAATTCCCAAAGAGGAGTGCCCCAAAGCTGTACAATTGGGTGTTAGCTTTGCAGCAGGATATATTTCAGGAATATCATGTGCTCTTGTCTCACATCCTGCAGATAATCTGGTCTCTGTTCTCAATAGTTGTAAGGCTACAACCGTGAGAGCTGTAAGCTGTTATTTCACTCCTTTTTAATATTGTTACTGGATGCTTTTAAAAAGAGAATATCTATAGGCTGCGCAGAATTGTATTAGGGCATAGATGATAGCTATGTTTTTTCTTTAAAAGGGGTAAACGCTTTTGATTTGGAGCTATGAATCGGTGAGTTCACAAATGGGAGACCTCATCCTCAATTTAAACATTCAACAATTACACTCCTATGGAGATTGAATCTTGATGACAAGAACAACACCACAACAACTTAACCATCATACCATGCCACTATTGACTAAATTTGTGCAGGCAATTAAGAAGTTGGGCATGATTCTCATAGTGGGTACCCTTACGGGAGCACAGTGGGCCATCTATGACTCTTTCAGGGTTTTTACCGGATTGTAAGTTGAATACTCTACATTCTAACTGCATGCAAATCACAAAATAAGATTAACATTTTGGATCAAAGTCTGATCCATAATCAAAATGATAAAATAATAGTATTTTTTTAATAATATTTATTTACAAAATTTATATTGTAAAACCCTAAAAAAACCTGTATTGTAAAATTTGTGACTATATTTAACCTTTTATCATTTATTTGATTAATCCTTTAATATTTTATTGGCAGGCCAACATCTGGAACGATGGTAAACAAATGTGATGATTCAAATCTGGACAGATCATATGATGCCACCGAATATTCATAGATCCACATCAGGGTTGCCATGTTCTTCATTATAAATCTTTGAGAGAGGTGTACAGATGTTCAGAGGCTTACTCTACACTTGGGATCCATAGCGATTTTTTTGCCTTCCAACAAAAATGGAAGTCACATTTATGCAACTTAAATTCAGGCAAAAGTATAGGCCAATTCTTCTGAAATAATAAACCCTAACATTGGCGGATTTCCACAATATAACAGATCCTTTTAGTACCTTTGTTTTAATTTAATAAATGAAGGCAGCATTATTTGTTCTCCATCACTTTCACACAATTAGACGGTCATATGGTGCCAACTAAAATTTGTTTTTAAGTTGATATAGGTCCTTGTAAAGGAGGAAAGTGGATATTTTTGTTAATATATATATATGATATTTTTTTGATCGTATTGGGAGTTTAAATCGTAGATGTATAAATAATCAGTTTTTTTTATATTGGTCTTATTCTATTTGATATTCGAACAACGTTACAATCAACAAGACTTGATTCTTAATGAATTCATTCAAAATCATTCAACTTCACTAACTAACAGTCACATCTCATTATGACAGGTATGAATGTGACTTGAAATCTTGCATCCACATGAATAACAGAATTCCTTACAAAAGCTCGTGCTTTGCTAATTATATAAATATTGAGGAACTAAAATTATAAGGAGAGGGATGGAGACTCTTTCTCTGCGCTGCCTTGTTTGAATGATGTATATTGAGGAACTACTCTTTATCATTTAGTCTCTCCTTTCTTTTAGCTCTTCCATTTTTCACTTCCATTGCAATGACGAGTGAAATTAGCCATACCTTTGGGGTGGACTGGATATTGCCCTAGTAGACATGAATGCCCTATACTACATTATCAATGGCTAAGGCACTGTCTGGATTAACAAAAGGCGCTTCAGAATTGTGAGGCAAAATGTTGACGAGCTTCCATAGCTAGGGGAACATTGACTATCTAGAATCAAAGAAATTCTACTCTTGGAAACACAAAGCTATGCTCAATGAGTAAATCCAGGGTTAGATCTTGACATTGTATTGAATATAGAATTTGGGTTTGGGACAGTTTTGTAATTTGAGATAACAAAGGGTTCTATGAATTTCCTCTATGCATATGGAGTAATGTGGCCATAAGTTTTGGCATAAAATCTTCATCCCATATATTAATGTACCCTAATCTTGAAGGAGGAGTTTAGAGTGTCAAACATCAAATGTGAAGTATTGTATCAAATAGTAGATCATCT
>VDFB02334070.1:0-66856 GCA_007258455.2 Sequoia sempervirens | reverse complement strand
CTTGTTGCCTCCTTAACCTCTGCATTTCCTAATCTAATATTCTTTGTTCTATCAGTGCATGGCTACTCCTTGATTTCTTTCCCTTTCAAGGGAGACACCAATGTTCCTACTATGACTTCTTCACCCTTTTCAAGCCTTTCATGGATTTCTTCATTACTCTCTTTTATTTGATCCATTATCTTTTCTTCCAAGACCTTCTTGCCACTAGGTTTTTCACCACTCTTACTATCAATCTGCTTCCTTCCATTCTTTCTATCATCCTCTTGTTGCTTCCCATTATTTTTTCCTTGTTGTTATTGCACTTTGTGTATTTTTCCAATGTGTGGATATCCTCTTTTCTAATAGTATCTTCTCCAATCTTTACTTGCTTGCACTAGGCAAACGAATTGCATCTCTTTCTTTTCTACCTCTTGTTAGGGTCTTTCTTTCAAAAGTCTTCATCACCCAAATGTTGCTTTGTATCTAACTCTCTCAAATCAAACTTTTCCATACTTGACTGTCCCATCCTTTCTCTATTCCCTTCCTTCTGACTTGTCTTGTCTTAATGTTTGACCTATCCTTTTTTAGATTTCACTTCCATCTCTTTAACCTCTTTACTCTGCAACCCTACACCTTCATCATATCTTGCTACTTCAACTCTTGTCTTCCTGTTATTATCTTCCTCTACACCATGTTTGTTCTTCTCAAGTCTCATGGACACTCTACTACCCTAAATCAAAATTCTTTTTGTCCTGCATTGTTTTTTGTCTTTTTCCATTAAAGGAACCAAAGTGAAAGTCATACCATCCTTTTTGATCTCGTAACTATTCTTTCTTCCATTACATAGAGAAAATATATCATACATCCATGGCATTCCAAACAAGAGATGGCACACAGTCATAGGCACAATATCAAAAAAAAAATTGTCTCTATATACACCTATGTGAAATTCAACCCAAGCTTGTTCTTTAACCATTGAAACATGCTCACCTTTCACCCAAAAAACTGAATAGGGTGACTCATGGGGTATCTTCTCTAATTGCAACTTATCTACCATTTCTTGAGACATCAAATTGTCTAAACTACCTGAATCAACCATCATAGTACATACCTTTCCTTGGAACTTGTAGGTGGTTTTGAATATTCCATTCCTTTGTGTTGCTTCTCTAATCTCCATCACCATTCTGACTTGACTCTTCAGCTTCCAACTATCCTCTTATGAAAATCACTTTCAAGAATCTACTTGTTGTGCTCTGATACCAATTTGATGCAATACATGATAGTAGAAAAATCACACTTCACCATTAAAAATGGTTTGAACCATTCTCTTCTCACAAATCAACTATTTGCTTATTTTTCCACTTTTCACCTTGTGGATCTTGTAGGACAATAGGCTCACTTTTAACTACTTCTCTAACAAACTTCTCAAATGACTTCACAAACAAAGAATTGATCTAGACACCCTTTAAGTAGATACAACACATACTCAAAACTTAGTTCCCACTCCTTTGAAACAACTACGCCAAATCTGGCTTTTAACGCTGAAATAGGCCTTAGTTAAGCCTCTTTTCCAAAGGAACCCTTATCAAAAATCATCATTAAGACTTGAATTCACCAAAAATTCTTTAGTGAGTCTTCAAAACCACAAAATAATCAACTTAAAAGTCCTCACTTTCCCATTAAGACCCTTAGCTCCAAAGCCCTCAATTTCCTCCCTACTAAGTAGGGCTTATTGAAAAACATATACCCTGACCACTTATAACCTCAAAACCACTTCAATCAAACTTTTATATGTCTTTATATGCTCATTCCTTCCATCAATTATGCTTCATATGAACTTCATACATACTTCCTTCACAAACCTACCAATTTCACCTCTTTCCACCTTTGACTCAACTAGGTTTTCATAACCATACACTCATCTATCCCCCGTAGGTTCTTCAAACATACAAAACACATCAAAACAAAATTTCCAATCCTTATTCAATTCGATTTCACCTTATTCTCAGTCACAATCCTTCATAAACCCTTACTAGCCTAACTTTAAAGGCTTAAAATTTTGAGTTTCCAATGGGGAAGCATGTAGGTGGAAAGGCCTCTTTACTTCATTAGAACCCTCAAACCCTTGAAATTATTTTCAATAGCAACCACATAAAATGTAATCAATCTCCCTCCAAAGGAAATATTAAGTCTTCAAACCTACTGGAAGTGGAAGTAGACACAGTCCTTCAACAACTCAAACCATTATGGGGCATAATACCTATTGTACGGACCCGTACACAGGCTAAGAATGGAGTAAAACACAAAAAATCTATCAAAAAAATAGTGATATTTTATTGTTTTTATTCTTCAAGATGTTACAACCAACCTTCCCAATGATGAATCACACCTTTTTAAAAAAAATCCAAATTGGTTCAACTTCCTAAAGCACATAAAACTAGCTCTATAACTTCCTTGACTCTTCATGTGCCTCCACATGGCATCCTATTGCAATTTTACAAATTTGCTTAACAACTTTTGTCTTGATTTTGCAATTTTACATTTTAAGATTAAAATTGACTTCCTAGGACCTCTACAACATTAACATGGCTAATAAATCCTTATTACAACATATAAATACATATTCATATTAAAATATCAAATTTTCCTCTTGGAGGCATGCTCTTTCAAATTGTGCACCTGCACCAGATATATGGATCTCAAATCTATCTTAGAGAACATGGAAGATTCCCTCATTTAATCAAAAATATCATCTCTGTGTGGCAAAAAAAACTTATTCTTCATCATATCCTTGTTAAGCATATGATAGTCAATGCAAAAATGCAAGGTACCATCCTTCTTTTTCACAAAGATGACTAGTACTTGCCAAGATGAAACACTTGGTCTTATCAACCCTTTCAACAACAATTTATCCAACTTTACCTTAAGCTCCATTAGCTCAGTTGTTTTCATTCTATAGGGAACTTTGGAAATATTTTTAGACCCTAGAACTATATCTATAGAGAAATCAAATATTATTTATGGTGGAAACCTAGGTAACTCATCTGGAAACACATCCAAAAAATTTCTCAATATAGGATACCTCCCCATGTCCTTCATTCTAGTTTCATCCATTTCACCATTCTCCTTCTCTTGGAAGCTCTTGGATTCCAAGTTTCTGAAATATTCTACAAGTTCTTCTATATTGATGGAAAAGAGTTTGCAACCTTTCTTCTTAGCCCTTAATAGTTGCATTGCCAAAATTTGATGAATCTTGAGCTCTCTAGGTATCCCTTGAAACTTTACTTGGTTACCAAGATCATCTAGGAATTCTATAGTTTTTGCATGGAAATCTATCTTATCCCTATGTCTCCATCACCAATTAATACCTAAGATAACATCATAGGATCCTAAAGGTGTGACATTTAGGTTTACTGGTGCAGGTGCACCTTGTTCATAGAATGCCTTTGAAACGTAAAATTGAAAATTTTCAATTTTCAATTGTAAAGCAATGTAAAAGGGTCATGTGGGGTCACATTTTATGTATTTAAAGTCTTAAATAGGTCTCTAGGGGGTTAATTTTATCAATTTGGGAAAATTGCTATTTTGTTGCACAAATTGTAAAAGTTGCCAATTATGTAAAAATACAAAAAGAAAAAGAAAAAATTGGGGAGATGAAGAGTCTTTGTGGAAAAAATGAAGGGATAGGTTGATAAAAGAAGTTGAAAAGTTGGTTAATAGTTGGAAACATCTATATAAGAATTTGTAAGGTGAACAAAATATCATTGATTGTAATCTTGAATAATTTCTAATAAATAAAGTGCCCTGTACACAAAATAGAGTGTTTTCTTTCTGTAATTTTGTTGGTGTAATTAACAGTGTTGTACCTTGTCCTAGGTCATTCTTAAACCTTAGTTAAGTTTACTTAGGGACCACATAGGAGGTTGTTGGAGAATTTCCACTTTTGGTGGACTTGACATGTCATTACTTTATCACTTCCACCTTTTGTGGACACATCATGTGATTACCTCTCCACCTTTTGTGGGTGATCCACCTTTTGTGGTGATTATCACATTATCACTTTTTCAATTTAGGTGGAGTGATAGATTTTCATAGTTGTCTTATGTCATCATATTATGACACTTGTCATAATCTTATTCACTTCTATGTTCTCATCTTGGCTATATAACCAAGGGGTCTCCTCTGTACTTTTGGGATAGCATAACACAACACATTCTATTCTATTTTGCATCATTGGTAGAATACAGTTTATTCTTGTCATTTTGTTTTTATCTCTCTTATGCTTGTGCTTTCTATTAGGCCCCTATATCTTGGGTGGCTACCCTCATAGCCAATTCTTACATGGTATCAGAGCTATTGGAGTGCCTTTAGATTGTCATTTTGGAGAGATTTTAGGGAGGTTCCATTTCTGGCCTTGTATTGTAGGTGCATTTTGGGAGCTTGTTTCATCAAATTTGAGCTCACCATTCCGTCCAAACTGTTTGAGATAGTAATATTTTCCTTTTATTTCATCCCAATTGGACATTGGAGGCCAAATCTGCATAAGTTTGAAGTTGGGTGTTGGTTGCCTGATTCAGAAGGTAGCCATATTTTTGGAGTACTTTGGGTCAAATCTGACCCTACCATTGCGTCCAAGAGGCCTGAAAACCTAAAGATTGACTACCAATTTGTCAATTTTGGACATTGTCAGTTGCAAGTTTAGGCAAAAAAACTTGCTCGAAGGTCGTACAAAACTCCAAATTGGTATAATTTTTCAATTTTCGCAAAAAATGTTTTAGTAAAATATTTTCTACAATTTGCTCAAAAATTTGGGCAAATTTTAATTTATCATCGGGAAAAATTTTATTTCTTTGGGGGAAATATTCAAAAATTATTGTCAGAGGAAGCTTTATTCTTTGCGAACCTGTCAGATCTGTACTACAAGGTCAGATTTGCGTTGGCATTGTGTCATTCGCTGCATACCAGTCATTGGCATTAAAATCATTGGTGGTCTCAGCATACTTGCCAGTCCACATACTATTGTCAGAACTCTTTAATATTTTTGGCTGCTCCCTAAGCCTTCACATTCCATCAATAGTTAAAAGTTTTTGGCTACCCCACGAAGTCTCTGCAAGTTGTAACCAGCCAGATCCATCGAACGATACTATGTCACTTTTTGGACTGGGTACCAAAGGATTTTCATGCTAGGAGTTTATTTTCTATCGGCTGCTACAAATCACACCCGACCTCATCATCTGTGGCCTTGTACAATCTGCATCGACTGTATTAGAGAGGTACCAATCTCATCATCGATCGTCGACATACGCAATTTCATATCGGCGGTCAAGGTCATTCAATAGTCGTCAGATCTCTAGCGGAATAGTCCTTCACATTTCTACAACGACTCATTTTCACCAATCAGTGCCCCTTCTGCTTCATCTTGAGTACGGATAGCTCTCCATCGGCGGCCATACTTGTATCAAAGTTGGTGTATTTCTCAAACTGGCAGTGAGATCCTCTTCAATCCTTATTGTTGGCAATTCACTCATCTTCTATCAGTCTGTCTTAACATACCTGACCGGTGGTACTTGGTTTGACAACTGTGACATCAATCACTAGGGTCTGGTCTGCGTACTTCTCTGCCATTGGAAAGATCTGTCAAATCCAAACACTATGAATTCGGCATCTCAGTTCAGTGTCGTTGGCTTGGTACGAAGTATTAATATACTGAAGGTTTGATTATTGATCAATATTTTTATCCACATATATAATAAAATTAAATTTATTCAAAAACTTTGTTTTATTTAAAAGTTGACCACAAGCTTTGTAAGACTGACATAGGGTGGGATGCCCTTAGGTGGCTTGGCCACCGGGGCCTACCCCCACTCTGCCAGCTTCACCCGACCATCGCCATGGTGGTGGGGGTATTAATTTTTTTTAAATTTTTTTTTTGAATAATGTGGTCATATGGCGCGACTAGGAGTGCTAATTTTGACCCTAATTAGTGTTTGATGTTGAGCACTCAGTTAGTGTAAATGTCCTTTTTATAGGCCTTTTTTCATTTTTGCATAACTTTTGTTCCAGATGGCAAAATTTTGCAAATGAAATATCATCGAAAAAGTGGTGATCTCAACTTTCCAATGGTGCTGGTGTTTCTTCAAAAAAAATTCATTTGACTACATTTAGTTTTTGTCGAAGTCAGAAGGTCCAGTTGTACTCCTGAGCTTTTTAGAGTTTCTCATGCAATTTTTAATCATGATCATGGTTGTTGTAGTTCTCCTCTTTGTAATTTTGTAATGCAATAAAATAAAGTGCCACAATCTTTCTATTTCAGTGTACTATGTCATATTGTATGCTTCTTTGGGTTGATCTATGTATCTAGTGTTAGTTCCTATTTTCTCAGCAAATGCAGTGGCTGGTTACCCATGCATTTCGGTGAGATGGACTGGTCACCATATATACATTCTTATTTTGGAAGCACTCTACCTATCTTCATAATTTCGATTCTACATCCAGAGACTTGGTGCATGGCTACAGTGAGACTTGGATTGTACAAATTTTTCATGGCTCGAGTGAGACTTAGATTGTACCAATCTGCTATTGATGGGCATTCAGTTGATGCTCGTGCAGTTGGCTTCTTGGTTTTGACCTTATTCTTGTTGCAGTTTGTATTCATCTACAATTATTCATTGACAGTTTTTGCAGTTATTCTTGAGTTGATGGATTCAACTCATTCACCAATTATGTGGCATATTCTACAGTTGTACCTGATTCTTTCTATCAATGCTTGTCACAGTTTGGCATTTATTTTGGAACAACATTTGGAGGACTCATCATCATCCTTGGTATGCTCTACATCAACCTTCACATTTTTCTACATTATCTCCTTCTTCAGTAAAGATTGGGGACTCTTGACATTGTGACATTTGAGGAGTGACTCTCCATTGAGCGGGGCTTGTATAGACTATCTTCATTCTTCTTATGGGGGGAAATTTTTCCTCACTTGAGGTTTTATCCTTCCTAGACCATGTTTCTTGTTTTGTTTCTCTTTTGGGAAGGAGTTTTGTCCCACTAGGTTTTCTCCTTTTCTCCGGTTGCGAGAGATTGCATTGCATTTGTACATGGGTGCCTAACATGGCCTAGTTGTTGGGACCCATCTTGCATTGTTTTCTTTTGTGTACATTCTCCCTAAGTTGCACTTAAGGGGGGGTGTTTCTGTAATTAAAAGTGTTGTACCTTGTCCTAGGTCATGATTACACCTTAGTTAAGTTTACTTAGCAACCACATAGGAGGTTGTTGGATAATTTCAACTTTTGGTGGACTTGAAATGTCATTCCTTTGTCACTTCCACCTTTTGTGGACACATCATGTGATTATCTCTCCACCTTTTGTGGTGATTATCACATTATCACTTTTCCACTTTAGGTGGAGTGATGGATTTTCATAGTTGTCTCATGTCATAAGATTACGAGACTTTTCATAATCTTATTCAGTTATATGTTCTCACCTTGGCTATATAACCAAGGGGTCTCCTATGTACTTTTGGGATAGCATAACACAACAAATTCTATTATATTTTTCATCATTGGTAGAATATAGTTTATTCTTGTCATCTAGTTTTTATCTCTCTTATGCTTGTGCTTTCTATTAGGCCTCTAGAGCATGGGTGGCTACCTTCATAGCCAATTCTTACAATTTTTTTAGTATTATATAGCCTATATGGTATCTTTAGCCTCTATTTTTTTTGTTTCAAGCAACACATAGAATTAACTTTCATACAAGTCCATTTAGGAGGAAGTTTATTGAGTAGAACATTGATTTGAGTCCATTTATTGTAGTTTGGTCTGAAACCCTCAATATTGGGGTTTTGAGAGTCTACGTATGATTTTATGACTACGCCACTAGTTTAGATATTGGGAATTGATGGAGTAGGTTATTTTTAGGATTTATATGGCATGTGTGTGTTGATATGTGAAGGGGAAGAAGAGAATTTGGGTTGAAGGCTACTATCCCTATAGAAATTATAGTGTTTTCCTTCATAAAAAGTATGGCTCCAAGGTGGAATTTGATGAAAACCCATATGTGAAGGTTGGGAATTTATTTCTATACTTTGAGCAAACCTTTTGGAGATGTTTGAAGCATAGGATAAGTAAACTAATGTTTGGAAGGTTTATTTCCTTTAAACCCCTATTTTGCTTGTGTTAGAATGGCATGAAATGAGGGTTTAGATAATTGATGCTATATAATAAGGCTTTTAAACTATAAAAGTGGTTGATTTTAAGGTTTTGATACTTGATACAATGTTTCCTAGGATTGTTAGGTGTTTTTATGGTGATTTAAGAGAACTTTCTTTGGATTTTTGGCCTAATTAAGGCGCTTTGCTAGGGGGACAGTCAATTGTTCTTAGAAACTTTTCAAAATAGCCCCTTCAAAGCTTTTGATATGTATTAGTAGATAAAAATGGGTTTCTAAATATGTATTGGATTTATGGAGACACAAAGAGATTGAAAAGGAATCACCCATTTTCAGGGTTTGGTGACCTACTAGCACTTTCATGATTTGTCTGCAAAATAAGAATTTTGATGGTTTAGTGCCTTGTAAGTGTGTATAATGGTTTTTTCAATCAAAATTTTGATGTTCACAGTGTCTTGGAAGTCTAATGATAGTTTGGAGATAAGAAAGCATGATTAGATGTTATTTTTCCATGGGAGTAAGTTCCATTGTAGAGTGAGTTAGTGAATCATGGAAGAATTGAATGGTTTTATGTTTCTAATCAAGTTATTGTTTTGGTACAGTCATTTAGATGATGGATAAGATGTATTGAAATCTGATAAGGATTTGGGATACTGGTTTGGTGTTTGGTTCCTTGTGATTCTTAAGTAAAATGATGTGATTTTGATGAAAAGATAAAGGAATTTTGGATGATTGTTTAATTTGATCTTCTCCATTTGAGGTTGGGTCAGAAGTACCCCTGATGAGTTATGGTATTTGGTAGATACTCTACATCAATTGGTATTAGAGATAGCTAATTCTAAAGATTTCTTGGTAGTTGTTGAACTTGGTTTGTTGAGTTGTGGTTGGTTGCAGATGCTTGATCCATCCAAGATGCAGAGAAAGTTTGATGTTTGTGTTTTTTGTGGGTTTGTGCAGGTTAAGAGAGAACTTAGTTGTTGGTTGCCAAGAGAATAGGGAGAGAAAAGAGGAGAAACCTAGGTGAGGCAAAGAAGTCTGTTGAGTTTGTGTGGTGAGGAAGTAAGAAAGATGGATACCTATCCAAAGAAGCACTAGAAGAGTTGCAGCCATTACTAAAAGTCAATTTGAGAGTACTCGACTGATGGGAGTAAATGAAAAGATGATTGGTCAGAGAAGGTAAAAGATGAATTGTGGAAAAGAGGAGAGATTGCTAAGAAAGGCAATGTGAAAGGACAGTCATGTGTTCTTTGAGAGAATGAGTTGGTGGAAAGATGAGTATTGTGAATGGTATGCATAGGATCATGATGGGCCAAATAGTGGCAATATGATGGGTATGTGGCTAACAACTTTTTTTTACCCAAAATTGGTGAAACGAAATGGGTTTTTAAAGGATGTTCTCAGCTTTCCACCAATATAAATTATTCTTCACTTTAAATTTAATAAATAATTATTATTCATTTTCTATTTGAATTATGACTAAAGTCCTGATTGATAGGCTGATTGAAAAACATCTATAGCTTTCAAATGGTATAACGTTTGTTGAACCCAAAACGTGGGTATGTGTAGGATCATGATGGGCCAAAAAGTGGCAATATGATGGGTATGTGGCTGACGACTTTTTTTTAACCTAAAACTGATGAAATGTAAAGGATTTTTAAAGGAGATTCTCATCTTTCCACCAATATAAATTATTTTTTACTTTCAATTTAATAAGTAATTATTATTCATTTTCTATTCAAATTAAGACTAAAGTCCTGATTGATAGATTGATTGAAAAACATCTACCATAGCTTTCCAGCGGTATCACATTTTTGAGATCAAAACATGTGTGTCACATTCTATACTTCACATAATATAGGATTAAAAATAAAAATTGAATTTCCTTGAAGTTTGACCAAGTTAAAGGTGAAGTTTAGACATCACGAGTTTTTATATTTTTTAAAAGTTGTAATAAAAAATCATAATTAATTATTACTTGGAGAAAAATTATAAAAAATATATCATCCACATGGGACTTTTGAGGTCCTCTACTTATATCTAAAATATTATAAAAAATATTATCATTTCATTTGTGGTTAAGTTGCGTTAAACAAACACCTACTTCTTATTTTTCCCGAGGAAATTTGAGTGCTCTGCATTTAATTTCAAATTTTTCACTAAATAGATTTCATTTTTTAAACATACCGGTTTGAGAGCTGTTTCATTTTCTACAATTTATATTCTTACATAATTTTTGGAAATAATATAGATAACTTTTTCAAATTTTTATGTCAAGTTGTCTAATTGGAGCTTTTAAATTATTTTTGCCACTTAAAGGAATTTTGTTTTTCCATGATGATCCTTTTTATACCCATGTGTCACATTCTATACTTTGCATACTATAGGATTTTAAAAAATGAATTTCATGAGTTTTGAGTTAAGGTGATCGGACAATAATGGGTTTTATATTTTTTTTTTTAAAGTTGTAATAAATACTTCATAATTAATTATTTACTTGGAAAAAAATTACAAAACAATATGCATCATATTGGGAAATTAGTCCTTTACTTATATTTAAAATCTTATAAAAAAATATTATCATTTTATTGTGGTTAGGGTGGTCAGACAAAGACCTACTTCTTATATTTTCCCTGAAATTTAAGAACTACTACATTGAAATTTCAAATTTTCACCAAATAGTTTTTTTTTTAAATAAACCTAATAGTTTAGAAACTACATTCAATTTGCTATAGATTTTATTCATACATATTTTTGAAATAATATAGATAATTTATTCAAATTTTTACATCAAGTTACCTAACTCTAATTTTTCTGAATTCTTTTCCACTTAAGGGTCTATTTTTTCCATGATGATCCTACACATACCCTAAAAGTAAATTATTGTGTCCTTTTGAATGAGAAGAATTATTGTGAACTTCATAGGTAGAAAAGAGAGATGGAAAAAGACAAGTGAAGATAAGTGAAGATGGTGGTGAAGACAAAGTTGAAGGCAAGGTTGGGACCAAGATAGATGAAGATTCAAAAAAAAAAAAAGAAGCAGTCCAAGACAAATTTGAAGTTGATTTGTAGGTGAAGGAACAAGAAAAGTTGATACAACATGTTTCCAATGGACTTGGAAAGTTTTTGTTGGTTGGTTGTATCGTGTAGGTGCACCTTGTTCACATAATTCCTTCAAAAGAAAAAATTGAAAATTTTGAATTTTCAATTGTAAAGCAATGTAAAAGGGTCATGTGGGGTCACATTTTATGTATTTAAAGTCTTAAATAGGTCTCTAGGGGGTTAATTGTGTCAATTTGGGAAAACTGCTATTTTGTTGCACAAATTGTAAAAGTTGCCAATTATGTAAAAATACAAAAAAATGAAGCAAAAATCAGGGAGATTAAGAGTCTTTGTGGGAAAAATGAAGGGATAGGTGGGTAAAAGAATTTGAAAAGGTATTTAATGATTGGAAACATATATATAAGCATCTGTATGGCGAGCAAAAGATCATTGATTATAATCTTGAAGAATTTCTAATAAATAAAGTTTGTTGTACACAAAATACAGTGTTTTCTTTGTATTATTTTTCAGGTTTACATAGCCTGTATGGTATCTTTAGGCTTTAATTTTGTTGTTTCAATCAACACAAATAATTAACTTTCATACAAGTCCATTTAGCAAGAATTTTATTGAGTAGAACAATGGTTTGAGTCCATTTACTATAGTTCAGTTTGAAACCCTCAATATTGGGGTTTCGAGAATCTAGATAGGAGTTTATGACTACTCCACTAGTTTAGACATTGGTAATTAGCGGAGTAGGTTAGTTTTAGGATGTATATGGTGTGTGTGTGTTGATATGTGTAGGGGAAGAAAAGAATGTGGGTTGAAGGTTGTTGTGCCTACAGAAATACAATGTTTTCCTTCATAAAAAGTATGGCTCCAAGATGGAATTTAATGCAAAACCATATGTGAAGGTTGGGAATTGATTTCTATAGTTTGAGGAGACCTTTTTGGAGATGTTTGAGGCAGAGCATAAGTAAAGTAAGGTATGGAAGGTTGATTTCCTTTAAGCCCCTATTTTGCTTGTGTTATAATGGCATGAAATGAGGGTCTAGATAATTGATGCAATAATGAGGATTTTAAATTGTAAAAGTGGTTGATTTGAAGGTTTTGAGACTTGATACAATACCACCTAGGTTTGTTAGGTGTTTTTATGGTGATTTAAGAGAACTTACTTTGGATTTTTGGCCTAATTAAGGCACTTTGCTAGGCGGACAGTCAATTATTCTTAGAAACTTTTCAAAATAACCCCTTCAAATATTTTGGTATGTATTAGTAGATCAAAATGGGTTTCTAAATATGTATTGGGTTTGTGGAGACACAAAGATATTGAAAATGAATCACCTATTTTCAGGGTTTGGTGACCTACTAGCACTTTCATTATTTGACTACAAAAACATGAATTTTGATGGTTTAGTGCCTTGTAAGTGTGTATACTAGTTTTTTCAATCAAAATTATGATGTTCATAGTGTGTTGGAAGTTTGATGATAGTTTGGAGATAAGAAAGAATGATTAGATGTTATTTTTCCATGGGAGTAAGTTGCATTAAACAGTGAGTTAGTGAATCATGGAAGAATTGAATGGTTCTATTTTTCTAATTAGGTTATTGTTTTGGTATAGTCATTTTGATGATGGATAAGATGTATTAGAATCTGATAAGGATTTGGGATACTGGTTTGGTGTTTGGTTCCTTGTGATTTTGATGAAAAGATAAAGGAATTTTGGATGATTGTTTAATTTGATCTTCTCCATTTGAGGTTGGTTCAGAAGTACCCCTAATGAGTTGTGGTTTTTGGTAGATGCTCTACATCATTTACTTCTGTAGAAAAACAAGGTAGATCTATCCTAGCCTCAAAAAAAATTGTTCCACCTTTTCTCTTGTATGGTTTACATACTCTACATCCCAATACATTGCCATGTATCCAACCTTTCTAGATAATTTTTTTGCTACTCTAGGTGAAATAAAATTCTCAATTGCACTACTAAAAATAAGAATAAAAATGGGTAAGAAAAACAAAATACTTGGAGTTTCAATTGGAATCACTTGATACTCTGCCTAGCAATCATCCATAGCTGCATGTATATTTTGTTGGAACATTTCTTGCTGGGTAGGTAGTGGATTACCATAAGATCGTGACCCAGAAGACTTATTGGGACATTCTCTAGCAAATTGGTCACCTCCACATGTAAATCATCCTAAGTATGTAATGCCTCTCGTGTTATTATACTCCTATGATACCTTTATGTGCATGTGGTTGTTGATGTTCGAATATTGCTTATGTTTGATGTATACTCGTGATTACGTTGGTGATTGTTTCATCTATTTGACTTATATGTTTTGCTTGGATGCACATGATACTGTTTAATGATGTTAATGATATAATGATTCATGGTGTTTGTCCTTAACTGATTATGCTATACTGTGTGGTTATGCAAATTATTTAATACTCACTTCATGATATTTATGATGATGTGCTATTGTTTGAGGTTTGGGAGAGGGGGACGGTGTTGCATCGCTCATCTGTGAGCGCCCTTCCACACTGCAATTCTCTCTCATGGTGTGTAGTACATTGAATATATATATATATATATATATATATATATATGTTGTTTCGACACTTGGTTTTATGCAGGTTTCCAGGTACCAAGCACCGACTCCACCCGCATTGTCAGGACAGAGCATGCCCAACATACCCAATGGATATGATGTGGTTTAAGGATTTGGAAAGAAAGTATCCCCATCCATGTCCATCATCCCATCGTAGTTTGATGATGTCATCTATCAGTTCCCGCTCTGTTTGGTATCATCTTGTTTTACGTCGTTTCTTTTTTTTTAGGTTGAAATTTTAATGTGTTAAGTGTTTGATTTAGATGGTATCATTATTGTTAATTAGTTAAATTAATACAACAATGGTTAGTATTATGGTTGATATTAAACATTAAATTTAATTATTAATGTGTGTTGTGAAGATTTAATTAATTATTAGATTAGTTTGAAAATTTTAAATTATGTTTGTAAAATTAAAAGAATAATATCTTAATTGGAGCTTTATGAATTTTCAATTGGCAATTAAATAATAATGTTTATTTAATTAAATAATAATGTTTATTTAGTTAAATAATATTGTTTATTTAGCTAAATAATATTGTTTATTTAGTTAAATAATATTGTTTATTTTATTAAATAATATTGTCCATTTAATTAAATAATACTATTTATTTATTTGTTATTACTTGGATTTATTCAAAAAAAATAGTTTTTCAATATTACATTCAGAAAAGCTTAAAGGAAAATAAAACATATATTTATATGCATGATCTATTTAAAAAGAATGCCCAAACGCATTGCATGGTAAGTTTAATTTAATTTAATTTAATTTAAAAGATAAAGTTTAATTTAATTTAATTTAAAAGATAAAGTTTAATTTAATTTAATTTAATTTAAAAGATATTAATGTATTCAGCAGTGGGTAAAATTTTAAACTAAGGATGAAGTTCTTTTCACCTATGGCGATATATAACCAAAGGTAAAGAAAAATTAATATAGGCCATTGAAAATTATTATATTTAAATCCTTAGTGACAGTAGGTTTATTTTTCGTTTGAAACAGAGGAATTTCCTCCAGGTGGAAAAAGGGAGAAAGATAAAGTGACAGGTGGTGAGAATGAAATTTGGGAATTAGCCACCTGTCCCGCTTCATCCCAACACTAATTAAGTTTTATTAATAGAATTTGAGGAAGGATAATAAGAAAAAGGAAAAACAAGAAAAAATTGCTCTAGAAAAGAAAAAAAGATACGGAAGGAAGGAATTACTGGAGAGGGAAAATAGAAATTTTACAGAAGGGAAAATCTGGTCGCGGACTGCCAAATCCAGGTTAGTGAATTTGAGTTTTTAATTGTTGAATTCATTTTAAACTTCAGTCAATTAAAGTTTAACTTCTTAATGCAATTATTTGTTTGCCACTGAATTTAACCTTGTCTAGATTTCAAGGGGTTTTCTTCTTGCACCATAAAATAAATTTTTCTACTTCTGACTTGGCTGCATTTGATGAATATGTCCCCGTATTTCTCCAATCTTTGTACAATAAATATAAATATATGGTCTTGTTTAGGTTAAATATTCATGGAGATTACTCCAGGGTAAATTGATAATCTCTCTTATTCCATTGTCAACCATTTTCAGCTCTAACACTTAAACAAAATAGGGAGTATTAAAGTTTAAATAACCTTCTTGAAATTTTAATTAACAATCTATCACAGATGGTCAATGTAATCACATGAAACTCCAGAAGGGTGAGGGTAATTTCTATGGTTATGCTTCATGTTCCATTTTAATTTTAAACCCCTTTCTTGATTATTCAATTGCTGCTAAACTGCTATTGCTTTCACCAGTGGCCTTGGGATATTCCTTCTAATTGTTGGCATACATATTTATTTCCCCTGATATCTTGGCAATCTATCTCAGCTACAGTATTTATATTTTTACGATGTATAAATTTAAATAGTCTCCCTTTACCCTTCGCTACTCTTCAAAGCAGCAACATTTAGTCTTGGAAGAGCACAATAAATTCTATAACCTTCTAAAACCTTTGAAAAATGTCCACAACTGTTGTATTTAGATGTGATTTCATGTAGTGGATTAAATAGCTTCTCTGATCGCTTTCACATCCGATCTCTTCCCCAACACTTGAATTTAGGTTTGTGATTCGAATTAAGAAATAAATCCTCTACGGCATGTGATGTGCATTTTGTTAAAACAATAAAATAAAATCTGATTTTAAAGATTACTTCTGAGATTTTAAAATAATTCTTTTTCTTTTCCCTAAAAGCTTGCCACATTCAGTGCTCTTTTAATTAAGAGGTTTTTGCATCTTATAAAGATAATTAATATGTTTAAGACCATTTTCTTTACTTATAACCGTATATTATATATATTATGTATATTAAATAATCCCCTTTTCTTCCTTATAAACATTTATATTTATACAAGGATAAATTAAATTATGTTTATATTTTAAAAAGATCAATGTAATAAAATAAAATATTTTCTATTTTCTTTCATAAAGAATAAATACTTATATAAATGAGTTTGTAGATAAGCATAAGTAAATATGTATATATCATTATATATATATATGGACAATGATTAAGACATCTGAGATTAATTGTTTATAATCCAGTGAAATGGTAGTTACTTAAAAATAAAATAAAACAAAATAAAATTTGTTGTTAATTCCATTAGTTTAGAATAGTCCAAGTGGAAACCTTGTGAGTTACCTTTTTACCTAACCCTAGCCAAGTTATTATTGTCATTCCTCACTTAGATAAATAAATTAGTTAGCTTACATTGGATAAAGAGTGTTACCCTATAATTTTCTTTTGTTAAATTGGAATTGTAAATTAATATTCGTATTGACAATTTTAAATTTTGATTTAAAGATAAATATATGATCATTTGAGTTTAATAGGTGGGGAAAGTGATGTTGATATTATTATCAAATGCAGGACACATCCTCCCAACGTGAGTGTTGATCCATCATAAAATAACCATCAACCAAAAATGTCATAATCGTTAGAGCCATATAAGTTGTCATCCAAACCAATACAAAATGGTAAAATGAGAACCAATAAGGTCTCAAGGTACATAATATATTATAACAAGTATTAGTGCAATAGAAGAAACATAAGAAGCACTACATCGGTCTCCTATATGGTAGAATTCTCATGGGCTCCCGAGTCAGTTGGATGTCTGCTACCTATAGTCTCCACATCTATGCTCTGATGCTCTACCTGGCAGTCATCAACTACTTCAATTGCTTTGTGAATCCTACCCGCATCATCCCTGTTGGCTCTATGATTGCCAGTCTCTGACTGAATTCGGGTGTGCTCCTCTGAGGACATTGCCTAGCTACATGGCCTTGCTGGCCACAAGAGAAACATCCTGCATTTCTGCCATTTCCTCTACCTCGAGGAGGTGCACCATCCTGCCGAAGTCGACCCCTCCTAGCTACAGTCTAAGTGGAAACCTTGTCAGTTACCTTTTTACCTAACCCTAGCCAAGTTATTATTGTCATTCCTCACTTAGATAAATAAATTAGTTAGCTTACATTGGATAAAGAGTGCTACCCTATAATTTTCTTTTGTTAAATTGGAATTGTAAATTAATATTCGTATTGACAATTTTAAATTTTGATTTAAAGATAAATATATGATCATTTGAGTTTAATAGGTGGGGAAAGTGATGTTGATATTATTATCATATAAATTTATAGCATTATAGACCTTATAAAACTATGTGTCAATTCCTAATATTAGGTATATCTTATATATTATTGGTATCAATATATACAATCATTTATATCTTTCAAATGGTTTGAATTATTTGAATGGTTTGTATGAAAAGCCTCATATTATCTATTATTGAGAATGAACATAAATATTGTGAATTGTGTTAACACTTAATTCAAAACCCGCATAGTAACCATGAAGTATGAACATCAATTTATCAAAATATACATATATGTGTATAAGTATATGTAAGCTAATGTCAATTTTTCAATATCAAATATACATAAAATAAAACAATAATATGTATATAAACTTTGAACACATTTACATATAAATTATTTAAATATATTTATAACTATAATACATTAGCAATGTGGAAGTTGTATTAAAACTGGCTTACTATAAAATTCTTAGCTTCTAATACATTTGATTTTAGATATTAATGAATATTTTATATAAAATCCAATGAATGGTATAGTAAGAAACTTGTGCAGGCTGCTAAGGTGTCACTTGCCCTTGCTTCAAGTCTTTTCTCCCTCACCCACGTGCCTTGTCCTTCATCCACTTTCTGCAGGCATGTCCTCCACATTCTGCATGCATGTCCTTGGGAGGGGTGCTACGCCTAATGTGGAGGGAGAGAAATGTGCCTTGGGGGGGCGGGGGGGAAACATTCTCCTCGCGGGGTATGAAAGGTAAGGGGGACTGCTAATGACGAGGGGGAAGAGGCAATGCACGGAAGGTTACTGGGAGGTGGAGGCTAAAAGAAACGTGCAAAGATCAGAGGTAAGTATCAGACAATTTCATTGCTTGATAGTCTCTAAAGTTTGGTCAATAGGATCTATCTTGAGCATTCTCTGCAGTCATTGCAGTCCACTAGATCACATTTCTTTGAGGCATGCTATCAAACAGTTACGTGCCTTGCCTGTGTTCCATATTTTGTAATAAAATCTGCCATTTTCCTTGTACCACGCTCCATTTGAAACATCTTTTAGCTCTGTTCTGTGTTGCTTTTGCCCACATGTCTGCCAGGGCAATTTCAACTGCTACACCTAGTAAAATCTTCCCTACCTTCTTGCCTGAGCGATGCCTTAACCTGTCACTTCTGCTGTTCTAAAATAAAAATTAAAAAATTAAAAAATAATAGAATGTTGTATAGGTTTAAATAATCTCTCTGATTTCATTGTCAACCTGTCTCAGCTGCGGCACTTGAACATAATAGGAAGTTTAAAGGTTTAAATAATCTGCCTGATCCTTCAGGCAGTCTAACATGGCTGCAGCGCTTGAGCATAGAAGGGCGTATAAGCTTAAATAAACTCCCTGATCTTTTGGTGTTACTTGACAATTGCATTTGTTTGAAAGTTTCTAAAGCCTTTTCAATAAATCCGTCTTGTTCACGTCCTACAATCACTTCCCTCGTTGAGATGCCTGTCTTTTCTCCTTTTACCTCGGACTTGGGTTTTGTCGCATTTTCAGGGCCTTTATCCTTAACAACCACAATGTCAGCAAGGAGCGATGAATAATTCTGTGCTTTGGAATTACCAGTCTGCAACTGCAAATTCTGAAACTCAAGTGGTACGTGAAAACCCATTCCAGCCTTCACAGTTTGTTAACCTGCCTCAGCCGCAGTGTTTGAATATAATAGGAAATTTAAAGGTTTGAATGACCTATTGCTTTACACCTGCTAATCTCATCTGCTTGAAGTTGCTAAGCCTCTTCAATAAATCCCTGTTGCGCATATTATGCAATCATAGCAGTCGATGAGGTCATATTCTTAGAGGCATTATGTCCCAGTGGGGCAGTGGTCAGCTAAGTGGCCTGAAATTTTGCGTGCAGGACATGAACATTTTGGGCTATCTTGCATGAGCGGTTGCATGTCTTGCTGCGGCAGTGTTCAGACTGTGGAGGGTGTATAAATTTAAATAGCCTCCCTGATACTATTCGCAATCTGTCACAGCAGCAGCACTTGAGAATAGAATGTTGTAGAGATTTAAATAACCTTCCTGATTCCGTTGGCAACCTGTCACATCTGCTGTACTTAAAATCAGAATGTTGTAGAGGTTTATATAATCTCTTTGATTCCATTGCCAGCCGGTCTTAACCGCGGCACTAGACCATAAAAAGGAAGTTTAAAGATTTAATCACCCCGCTTGATTCTTTTGACAATCTGCTGTAGTTGCAGCAATTTTTAGGATTCAGCTAAACCAAAAAAAAAAAATGTGCTGGGAATACTCTGCCTATAATCATTTTTATCCACATGATCATATCACAGAATAACCTGCTGTTATGTCTGAACGGATGTCCCTTCATCATTTCTGGGTATCTGTTATTGTGCACAATTAGAATAGTGCAGGCTTTTAATTTGGACTGTTTCATTAGCATCACCAGTAATCTCCACGAGAACATTATCCTTGTTTAAATGATGGAAATGGTTCACATCTCTCAGAACAATTTCTCATGCAACCATCTTGGAGATGATTTTAGATGCAATGTAGCAATCATAACGTACTCGAAGGTCCTTACAATTCTACTAGTTATTCTAGGGACAGTGATTAACAAATCAAACACAATTGTTTATTTTTCCCTTGGTGGCAGATAAATAAATTATTTTATTTATTTACATTTAGTAAATCGGTGAAAGGTTTAGATAGAAAATATTAGTAAATCGAGTGAAGTTAATAAGAATGTTATTGCATCTTAATTATTAATAATTTTATAATCAAGTCAATAAAAAATTTATTAAGTTAGTATTATATTAATACTATTCATTTACTTGTATTTTAAGAAATTGTTAATGAAGACTTAATTATTCGTTAGGACTTATCACTTGATGGTAATTAGTTATTAAAATGTTTTCCTAATAGTTATCATTAGGAAAATGAAATTATGGATCAAATATCATTCTAGCGTAGATAAGTAAGAAGGGGAAAAAAATGAATAGGCTATATGGGGCAATTTCCATAATTGAATTGAGATCAATGATTGTATTTAATAAAAATATTGTTTTAGTTAAGAATAAGATAAGTGGTAGATTTTTAATATGAGATCTTATATGGAAAATATATTGAGTTTTGTTATTGAAGAAGGTGACAATGCTATTTTTTATAGAGATATATTAGGGTGGTAAAAGAATTTTTGTTCCTTAATACTAAATGATTGTCTTAGAAAATGAATTAAAAATAAATAGTTGTGAAAAGGTCAAAGTGGTTATGAAGTGGTTAAGAGTATTATAGTAACCATAGTTGGTCAATGAAGTGAATGAATTAGAATAAGTTAAAAGAAAATATTAATTTAGGGTTACATTATTATGTAAGAATGGTAACTTATCTATAATAAGTTGATTGAAGGATTTTAATTATATCTTAGCTAGACTATAATCTTTTATTGTAATAAGGAAGTGAAATAATAAAAATATGCATATTTATCAATATTATGTTTATTTTTGTTTTTGTTTAATTTAGAGAATATTTATGTACTTGAAAATAGTTGATCTTATCGGATTAGATAATACATGTCAATTTTCATCATGGGTAATTGATTAATTTTCTAATTGAAAAGTGCAACGAATGTCTATAAAACTAAGTATTCTATTGAACTGATATAATCAAATGGGTATCTTGGCTTGGCTTCTATAAAAGTTACTTTGTTTGGAATTAATATTGGTCTCAAGAGTTTGTTAAATTGTGTTAAGTGATGAAAATTAAGATAGATGTTTTAAAGGATTCCTATAGTGGGGTACCAATAAGTGGTAGTAATTAATTTAAAGACTTTGTAAAGAATGTGTTATATTTTAAGAAATGATTTATTTATACATATAGGTTATTATAAGAATTCAAAATTAGATTTAGTTTATCATTGGAATTGACTATTATTATGTAAATGGTTTAGCATGAAAAGTTAGGATTTATGTAATAAGTTTTAGGAAAGGGGCTTTAATGTTCTCCCATGAATGAATTTGAGTTGATTGTTGTTCAATGTGAAATGACTTCTATTCTATGGAGTGATCATTTTCGTGATGAAAGTTATTTAGTCATTTTGTGAGTACTCCTTTTGTGTTATTTCTGATTGAGGAGACTTTATGTATTGACTTTCTTTTAGTCATATTTTGGATGAGTTGGGAACCTATAAATGTTTAAGTCACTCCCTTTTGATAAGTTATGGGTGTAGGTTGTTAGGCATCCCGAGGCAATGGGAAAACTGTTATGTGTTGCATTTTCTCATGATTAGACCTTTGTGATCCATTGATAGTATTCTTTTTTCTTGAGCTCTCATGGGTGTTCCTTTGTTTAATGATTTTCCTTGCCTTTGGCTATGACTATGAGCGAGATGGTTCATGCGTCACACGTGTATTTGTTATGTGGCCCTTATGCTTAGTACACCCTTGTTGTTGTGAGTCTTGTTTTCAAAACTGTTTGGCAGGGTTTCCTAAACAAGCATTGTTGTACTTGTTTGATGTTGTCTTATGTTAGTGTTGAGTTAGCCTTGTCTACTTGACCTTGTTTGGATGTGGATCCTTTCTTGTCATCTCCTAGCACGAGGGGTGGGCCTTCGGGTCCACATGGTCGGGTGGAACATGCTATGCACCCCATTGGGTTCCCAAGATGTGATCACAATATAGAAGTGGACACAAAGTTCCAAACCTCCACTTGGTTGTAGACGGCTCCTCATTTTATACCTTATTCTCCATTAATGTATTTATTCTTGTGCTTGATGTACTCTTCCTATTGTTAGAAGGGAAGCATTACATAATGTATTAATTTAATCATGATGTGTTGTATCTGTGGAAATATGCTCCACAATTGTACTATTGATCTATGAGTTGAATTGTAAAATAATGATGTACAATTTTCCTCTCTATTGTTTATGGATGATTGGATGTTATCATTATGTAATATTGGTTGTTTAATCACTTTCGTTTGACAAAATTTTATGAATCATAATGACTGTTTCGTGTACCCTAGAGGATGTGAATGAATTTGTAAATGTATAATTTCTTTTCATGCAATGAATGTACAAATTAATCTTATGCAATGTTTCCCTTTCAAAAGAAAATTGTGTGGTGTTTGGTTGTCCTTTGGGGTTCTCACGGTGGGGCATTACAGAGTACATGGTACTCTCTTCCTTGTAGTTTCTCAAGATTTAATAGTGTTCCCACGAGCATTTTTGGTATTCCCACCACTAGAACCATTTATCTTTTGTTCCCTTTTTGACACTTTTCCACCATTATGAGATCCTTACTCCCCTTGCTTGGGTACATTTTACACAGCTTCCACCTTCTTTGGAGTTGGCTTGTCAGGAACTTCTGCAACCTTCTTAAAAGGTCTTTATTTTCCTAATATTTGGAGATAGACTTAATCTTTTTCTCCTACTTTATGCTTTCTCATATACAAGATCCATAGTTGTTAGATCATGCATATCCACCTCTCCTCTGATCTGGCTAAGGCCCATAATAAAATTTCTTATGTGGAAGTGTTTGTCTTTATGATATATATGAACATAACATATAAGTTGGGTAAACTTCTCCATATAATTGACTGACATATTACCTTGTCTCAAACTCTAGAAATCCTTGAGTTTTTGGTCATAGTAGAGTTGGGGCAACCATCTCTTATGGAAAATCTCAACAAATTCACCCCATGTAAGCTTCCATGAGTTAATATTGAGTTCCAAATTTTTGTTCATCCACCAATTAGAGGCTTCGCTTGCTAACTAGTATGCGCCCTAAGCGGCTTTAGCGGTCTCAGTGTAATTCCAAATTTCAAAATACTTTTCCGTTTGGACAAGCCATGCCTCAACTTCATCTTCACTGTCCCTTCCTTCAAACTTGGGTGGGGTAATCTTCTTCATATCTTTGGAAAGTTTGGAATCCATACATTTCTTATTTATTTCCTTAGATGGTGTAGGTGATTTTTCCCTCTTGTGATCATGAGTTTCATTATGCACCCATGAAAAGAGTTTTCCCCCTCATGCTCATTAACGAGAACTTCCTTCTCAACCCTAGCTTTTACCCTATCTTGCTCAAGGTTTTCCAGCATTGCTAAGATCTAGTCAAGTCTAACTTCAACTCTTGTGGGTCCTTTCCCAACTTCTTGGCTTCCACTAGGATTGGTTTGTGTCCTCACCATCTTCACAAGAACATATTTTACCTAAATGTGTATCCATGTTAGATTTAATCATGTTATCAACTATCTTATGGAAAACATTAAAATGGAATTCATACACACATAAGGAATTCCACATAAGATTAAGTACATGATTTCTAGTAAGCACACGATTTTATTCATTTCTTGAAGATTTCAATATCCTTTTGATTACATGGATTGATTATTCAGATATTCGAGTGGAGCTAGTATCCCTGAGATTCACTCTCTAACACATAACTTAATGGAGTATATCCTACATATTGAGATTTTTTCTCATTTCTCATTTGTTCATACCTATCCCAAAAAGGATAGTAGCCTTCGTATTCCTCATATGATACATAGTTAAAAGGTACATATCCCTCAGACTCGTTACTTTAGGAAATTACAATTACTTTCTCCATTCAAAGAACTCTAAGGTCCCTAAAGATAAATGTCAGACTAACACTTCCTTCTAAGGGCATATCCCTAGAAAGTGATAATGACTTAGACCTCTCTAGTGACATGGAAGGTGGATAATTGTACATGGCCTCCATATTCATCTTTCTCTTCCAATCATTGATTTGAGAAAGTGTGTGACTGAATGTTTAAGTTGTTGGATCTCAATTGTGTTAATGGTTTTTCCTTGATGACAAAATCACTTATTTGGGTCTCATGATTTGACTGCTTTAGATTTGGTCTCTCAGGATCTTTATGCTCTCCATATTCAATATTCAACTATTTTTACATGATACATATTTGATCACTCTTGGCTATTGCAGATGGATAATCATTATGATTTAGGCTCATGTTGATTCTCATGAGAATTCTAGTTCAATGTTATGAATGTTATTCCTTTGCAAATGATTATGATTATATTGGACTGACAATGCTTTTCAGTTTTATAGTTGGTTTCATTGTCAGGATGGTTCTTTTATTATTGCATACCATAGGTATATTCAACATGATTACAAGTCACTATGACATACATTGTGGAAAATTCATTTTTAGGTATCTCATTTAGTTGTCATCAGGATTGATATTTCAATACAATATCTTTGGCTCATTGACATCTTTATGGATCTTTTTGGTTGCTTGGACATCTTGAAACTATAATGTATACTCTTGTAGTATCTTAATTTGATCAGTTTCCTCATGTCTTTCTTAAAGACTCTAAAGCCATCCGGTTACATTCTATGAACTCACATATTTGGAGGCATTGAATTTACCTTGGTTCTGACATCTCATTTGTTTGATGGTATTTGTTGGTTCACATGGCATATATTTTTAACATTATACTTGGAGTCTCCAATGCTCAAGCCTAGACTTCATGGTCGACATCCAAAGGAAAATACTTTTCTTTATTATTCAAACCCTTCTCTTTTTGCATGAGATATCAATTTATCATTGGGAATGTTAATGTTTGTAGGTTCAACGACATATAAAAGGAATCAAACCCTATCGGGTTTCCCTTAGCTTTCATTTGTGGTGGTTGTCAACTGTGGTTTTCATCGTGCATATGGAAATTGTGTCGATCACATGTCACTTAATGAAATTGACTTCAAAAAGTCACATGGAGGTAACATAATTTGTGTCATCTTACTTGGTAAAAGGTTTTGACAGCTGATTTAAATTCATTATGATTTTTTATCTATTTCATTGCGGACTTCAAATCTCATTATGATTTTGAAAAGTCATTGAATGACTTGGATTTTGAGAAGTTAGGGAAAAATGATATTGAATTTTCATTGTGGCTGAGTATGGAACCCTAGCCACCGCCATGGTATACTTGTAATTGTTGTTTCTCAGTGGTTTAGCTAGCTGTAATGGCATTATCAGTGAGAAATTCAATGTGTTTAAGCATGATGAGTATGACTACTCTGTTTGATTATTTTATTTGGCTGAAAGCTCAAATCTGGAAGGAGATTCGATGGAGTTACTGAGTTGGGTTGGTAAATACTTCATTACAATTTTATCATGCATTTCTTTTATAGCTTCATGCATGTATAGGTATTATCTATTTCATTTTTGGAAAATGGCTTTATGGTAGTTATTGTTTTTGCTCGAGCCAGGAAAAAGAAAAAATGGGCTTTGATTTATCTCTGTTAGAAATGCTTGTTTTGATTCCAGTTGTTCTTGGCTGCATAATGGGAAATTTGAAAAATTGATTGATTGATTAGTATTTGGTGGAGATATGGGTTCGATTCTGTGATAAATATTCTTCCAATCTGACTTACCAGTGAAGGTTTATTGTCATTGTTTTTTCCTTCTAAAATGGCTCTCTACATTTTGGTTACTTATGAAGTAAATGATGCCCTAATAGATTATTATTATTCTTGCAATGAGGGTTTATGATTTTCAGTTGATGGGTAGTCGTGCATTTTGAAAAATCTGTCAGTTACATTGTGGAATCATTTCATTCATTAAAAAAAAAGACGGTTTCTGCATATAGGTTTTCTGAAAATAGATTCAAATGGTTTTTATTAAGAAAATGATTGCACTTGATATGGGTTTTGTTAAAAACTCTTGTAGTTTGAAAAAGGAGCATTGATATATTCTTGATAGAGTTTTTTACAGCCTACTGTATAGGCGTTACTCATGATATTCCACCATTTTCTAATCATCATTCTACTGGCTCATATTCTAAAAATAGAATGGGGGTTTCAAATTCTTTTGAAAAACAAAATCTATGAAGATGGTAGACCTATATTGGAAAATATATACACAGTGATTGATCACGGTGAGGTTGATGTGAGGGGATTGTGTGATATCATAAGCTATTGTTGTATCAAAAATGAAATTGTGAAAAAGCTCTGTTATAAAATTTTGAAAACATGATGCAGAGTAATATTATAAAAAAACCTTGTTTATTTAATATTTTAAGGATTCATGTTGAATCTTTAGGATATTAGATAGAGAGGTATGTGTGAGCTAAATGAAACAGAGAGATCCTCTGTGTTATTGTAATTTTGTAATCTGATGAGGGGTTGGTGCTCCTTGAGTGGGTGCTCAGAAATTGGCCTATAAGGCATTGTAAGCTATGGTTTTTGAAGTTAAGCCAGTGAGGTAGTTTAGGAGTGGTTTTTCTACCCCAGGAGGGTTTTCCACTTGGTAAGTTCTTTGTCTTATGGTCTCTCTATTTTGATGTCAAATTGCTTCTTGATTGTGATAATTTTGTGAGTATCAGTTTGAGCAAATTGTTGAATGTTAGTTTCCTCATCTCTAAAAATGGTTATATCAAAATTTCATGCACAAGTGTTCTATCATTGTTGAAATTTTAGATTCAATAGAAAGTATAAATTTATTCATTTGATTCATAGCTCAAGAATTGTTTTAATGTCCTTAAAGTTTTTGTTATCTCAATACCTATCTTGTGTCATTATGTTGCACTATTGTTGCAGTGTCTTATAAAGCTGCATTGAAATATGTTGGTTAAGAAGTGATTCAATAATGTTGGTCTTCATTTACATAGTCTTATGAGTTGCACTTGTACTGTCATCATGCTTTGTATGTTAAACATTGTCAGTCACAATTGTATTGGAAAATGCAATATATCTCGCTCAAATCATATTGGCATAAGTTGTCTAATGGTCTGAGTTGATGTTGTCATATCTTTATTTGCCCCTTTTTCATAAATGCTTTCAAAGTGATTACTCTACTTTGTTGTCAATAGAAAGGATATTAGAATTAAAAGTCTTGGTCGAAGTTAAAAAAAGTTTAGACACTGATTTACCCCCCCTCTCAATGTCTGTCCATAACTCCAACATAAGTGTCACTCAACCAGATGGCACTGTCGTAGTTGGTACCCCCAATTTTTCTAATGATGGTCTCTCTTTCCTTCTTGACCTTGAGCTAGCACTCATTTCCAATTACTGACTTTCAAGCCGTTAATCTAAGACACACCATCCTAGCACAAGAATTTCCAAACATTAGATAATGTTGAATGAAAATAATGATGAGCTCATAGGTTCAAAAGCTAAACTTGGTAGCTCTAATACCACATGTAACATGCCAACCATTTAATGAAGTAAAATTTTCCTAAGTTTTTAGTGTGGGAGTAAATAAACTATGTAACAAACCATTGCAACAAAAAAATTCATTTCTTTTATTGACAATACATGAACAAATATGCCATAACAATATACAATAAGGATTCCTTTTCAATATAATAACTTCACAAATTACAATATCCCAAGAATGTACACAATTACATACATAGCTTGACTGAGCTGTAGAGCATAAGATATAGATGGTCCAGGATCTTCCTTTCAAAACCTTTGATTATGTCACCTACTGAGGAGAAGTATCACTCAAGCACAATTTTTCCAACCACGGACTCATATATGGTCCCCCGCACATCTATCAATGATAGATGGCCCTACCCTTCGACGAAGAGATTGGTTGAGTAATCTCCTACGAAAAACCACACTAATATTAACTAGTGTTTTTCCCTAAATGACTAGAACTTGTATTCCCTACAATCTCCAACTAGCATGCACTACAAAGAGATGGTGAATTGATAGTGGAGCCAAAGGCAATCACACTACTTTGGCCAAAGTGTTCTCACTTAGTACTTCGAGTGAAGGTCAGCATTCAATTACACTAATTAAGCTCATTTTGACTTAAGGCAACTATATTCTATGTAAAGGTAATCCCTCCCATGGATAATCTCTTATCCCAAGATTCCCTATCATTAATCCCACATACTATAGGGTATTTCTACATTTAAACACATGTAAAAGTTCCCTCCCCTCGTTGGAATCACAATCCTAGAAGTAACCCACTAGCTATCTATTATAATCAAATAATTTAGCGATGATCAACCATTAAGCTACCCATGTTTAATCATATCTAGTATGTAATACTTATCAAAAACATAATCTTCCTATTATGAAGTACATACAAACATTGCACACACAGTATAAACAGCTTCTAGTTTATTTTCAAAGCAATACTATTTTTCCCCTACATGATGCAAGTATTAACTATAACTAATTAAAGCAATCATGAGATAGATAAAGGAGAATTATCCTCATTCCTATTATCACTTGTCCAATTGATTGACTACAATTCAACTTTCCTGAACATCAACTAGCTTGACCTTGATTTCTTAAGTAATGCCTCAATATACCTCTAACCCTCAAGTTGATAAAACATTTCACTCAAAATACTATACTCTCACAAAGAATCAGAACTCACTCTCTCAAAATATAATAGAATAAAGCAAATAAGAATGCAGAGAAAATGTGCATTAAATTACTGACCATAATAAGGAATGCATCCCAAACAAGTGAGTTTTCTTTACTATTTATATAGTAGAAAAGAGACCTCTCAGCCTATAGAATAAGCATGATTGTTGATAGCAACTACCATGCATAACCACTCACTCAACTTAGCTAAAAGGTAGCACACAAATAAAGACATACTCAGCTAAGAAAAGCTATAGATCAACTTCACTAATTGATAGCAGCATGAGACCATTTCAAATTAGCACATGATGAAAAAGGTGTAATTCTAATTGCCTCCACAATTAACATCTACAACAATTAGGATTCATAAGGTGGCGCCAAGGAAAATAAATCTCTACAATAGTTGGCTCAATTTACTACATATTTGAATCAGTCAATATCAAATATGCAACACATAACTCATATTGACTTAGTCAAAGATGAGTCAATTTACCTCATTGAACAATTTGACCAATTCATTGACCAGATGTTCATTATCTTGTATGTATTTATCAGTTGTTGATACTTACTCAATGACATGGAATTTAGAATTTTACTAAGTAAAAAATGATTCCATATAAGGTGCCGACCAAGTCTTATTACATCTATCAAATTCATGATTGTGAATTGATTTGCAGATTAATCACCTTTAATGCATGGATAGTGTGAGTAATATTTGGCCTTTAAAATATAGTCATGGGTATAATATACTCAACCTTTAGATTTAGCTAATAAATCAGCCTCAAATATTGCTAATGATAATCGACTTCAAAGCATACAATTACCTTTAAATATGTAACATATATTTAAATATACACACATATATATATATATATATATATGCATATCCACACACACACACACACACACACACACACACACACACACACACACACATATATATGTTTATGTATATATATACGTTAATATATATTCATATATCATATGTCAATAAAGTATGTATACATTCGACACACAATGAATACAACCAAGATAGAAATCACATATTTATAAAAATATATTGATTGTGTACATATGTATGTGTGTGTGTTTGTGTGTGTGGTTGATGGAAATGGTTGTTCCCCACCTTTGAGGAATAAACACAAGGATAGGGTTCCTATTTCACAAGTGCCGTACTTAAGGGAACCTTAGAGATCTCAATCCAATGATTAATGGAGAGATATATTTGAAAATAAGGTATCCTAGGATATGATTTCAAACTACAAGAGGGGTTCACCACCAAGTGTAAACCTGGAAAAGACAATGAGTTGGAAAAAATACTATGATATGAAAAATGACCAAGAAAGATGAATAAAATTTAACAAAAATATATGAAACTAAAAGTGTGCACCTGGAAACTTGTTGGAGATGGAATGAAACTCTGGAATCCTAAAAATGATGATTTTTAGGCCTGGTGGGACTCATTCACCTTTCTGGGAAAATCAGTCCCAGTTCTAGATTTCTACACATAAGCAGGTTTCAGGAAAAAGGGTATCCAAATATGCAAATATCTCTAAAAACCACCCACATTGGGACTCATTCGCCACTTGAGGCGAATGAGTCTAGTTTGGATCCTCTGGAAATTCAAAGTTTGGATCTGCTCTTCTTAGTTTGCTCAATCTGTACCTCCAGGTGTCCAGATCCAAAACCCTGATTTTTAGGACTATATGTGTTTCTTTGTAAAGATTTTGACCTTTCCAATAGGGAGAAAAATCCAATAAGTTTCAAGCCTAATATTTAATGATCTCCAACCCTCCCTCCAAAACATCTAGATTTGCAATCACACAAAGAGAGAGAGAGAGAGAGAGAGAGAGAGAGAGAGAGAGAGAGAGAGAAAATGTTGATTGTTAGGGAATAGGGTTTGCCCGATTCCGAAACCTTTGGTATTAAACCAAAATGATGAAATAAGATAATGAATCATGAACATGAAGTAATACAATTAGAACCTTTCCATGATGATGGATCTTGAATTGTTCCAACAATTGATGAGGAATATTGCTCTTGAATGCATCGGAATTGATCTTGAAATCTATCTTGAAAACCTCGTGAAGACTTGAAATGCCTACCTCTTGCTTGCTTGACTTGAGAACATGAATTTATAATTCTTGGATGAATTGAGGATTTGAAGGATTTTTATATAGGCAAGGCACTCAAATGACCTTTAATTTGATCCCGAAGGTCGAAATTGATGAAATTTGAATTAAAAAAACCACTTTTCCTGCTCAAAGAATTTAAAATAGGCCAAATGGGACTCATTTGCCATCCTGTACGAATGAGTCCCACCTGGATGGGACTCATTCACCCAAGGTGGAAAATGGGTCCTAGAGGGGCTATTTTCCATGCTAAAGTGTTGGGGAGTAAAGAATTTAAGCTTTTATGTTGATTTTGTGAGGTCTTTGATCAAAATATTCCCTAGGATGCACAATATGGGGTTGTAGGGGAATATTAATGATGATATTAAGGTCATATATGTAATAGGGCCCAAAATCCAATGTGAAATTGTAAATAAATACACTTTACAACACTAAATTAAGGAAAAATTGATTCTATTTAGCTTAGAAGGGCCCTAAATCTCATGTGAATGTGTAAAACACATTACAAGACTAGATTACATCCACTTGATTTGCAAGTCTTCCAAATTTAATGTGAAGATGTAAATAAATACATTTTCCAACATTAAATTAGGGCAGAGTTAAGTTAATTTATCTTAAAAAGGCCTAAGACCTAATGTGGATGTGTAAAACACCTCACAACACTAGACCAAGGTGACATTAAGTCCAATTTATCATTAATTATTCCAAAATCAAGCAAAGAAAAGGTGTACTTTTTTGGTGGTCACATTTAGCCTCCACTTTAGTGAGAGGGTGAACTTGCTTCAAACTCGCACTAAAGTAGACATTCAAGAGGGGTCCCATCATACCAATATAGATGAAAAAGGATGAAAAAGATCAAATGAGGTGGCCAAGCCCCTAGGATCCAAGATCCTACATCAAACCAACATAAGCACAAAAAGACACACAAGAGGTGAAATATTTGCAACAGAACAAGATAAACAATCATGCAATGACAAAAATTAGAAGAACAAAATTAAGAAAAAATAAAATGGTGGATCAAGCTTTGACCATTTTTCCAGCACAATGTGGATTAGATCTAGGCTGTTTATCTAAAAATGCATACTCACTCTGAGGTGACCAAACTCTTGGTTGTACATTAGGTGAGAAGTCCTCAAAGGTGAGAAACATAGACTCATGGCTCGTATGCACTCACACACACACAAGTGACTATGGGGAAATTCATGCCTCAGATTGGGCTTCCTGCTCAAACCATACCAAATTTATACCTCCCGATAACTTTAATAAGGTGCCACACAAAAATGATCTTCGAGATCCATGAGGCAAGCAAAACTTTGTATGCTTGAAACTCATAGACATTATAAATGCAAAATATTGCAAGGAATGTTCAAAGGGACTTTGCTTAGTTTGTAAAAGGTCTCATCTTAGGGAACATTGTGCCTAATATTTCCATGAGAGGACAAGTTGAAGAAATATCATGCTCTTGGAGGAAATCAAGCCCAATGACACCACCAAGAAAAGGACACAACGTAGGAAGAAAGAAAAATTGTGCAATGAAACATGATTATCGATTTATGCCCCCACTTTAAAGTGATTGCTAACACCATTATTGTGAGAAATTGATTTAAAGTAGAAAAAGATATGAGAGCTTATTCAGAAAGCCCTATTCTAAGTCATATCTTTCCAATAAGCTACATCATGAATAAGTATGTCACATGTGACTCAATCTTAAGGCATGTCATCCACATCCCAAGCTTGCTCTTATATGTACATGAAAGGTGGTCAGCTAGCGAAAGGATATAATGACAAGTGACATGCGAGCACGAGGATATCTAAACCCTTGCCCCCACTTAGTGCAAGACAAAGATGAGCCAAAATGATTGATGAGAAACATGCTAGAGTGAAAATCAGTATCGATTAGAGGAATGAGGTGCCCCCACATAAGGAAGAGCACTAAACTCCTTAAGATGTTGGATTTTACTACTCAAAGCATTACATTCATTAGTATCATGACCATGAACTCTATGATATGTGAAAAATGAATTCTTGTAATAAAATTTCTTTTGAGTTCTTGGAGGGAGAGATATCAAGTGATCTTGGAGGAGTCTCAACAAGATACCCTCTTGATCAATGGTAAAAGGTGTTCATGTAGTTTGTGGAAAAGATATTTCTTACTTAGTATTAGTCGTCATACCTATGCAAGACTCTTTAGACTATGATATTTTGTTCTCTCCCCTAAAGGAGGGTGTAAAATCAAACGAATTCAAATCATTGGTGTTTTGCGAGATGACATTGACATTAAGTGAAAGATTTCTTTTTTTTTTGTTTCTTGCAAAGGATAACTTTCAAGACCACTAGTGTCTATCAGTTCAGGATGCACTAATGTTAATTTTGGCTTATAGGAGTATTTTGTAATAGTTTTGATATTAAGTGAAGGCTTGTTTGTTTCTTTCGAGGGGAAATAACCAAGACCACTAGTATTTTTTTGTGTGTGAGGCTCTATAGGGACACATATACCTTGTTCTCTTGCACCACATCCTTTTGCACTAGATAACCAAGTTGTTTCATCATTTCATAACCTTTTCCATAAAGCCTTTTTATTGCTTTTGGATCTGATGGTTTCTCATGATTAAGTTCATCAAAGTTTGTTGTGTAATTTTCTTCTTTGTCTAAAGTGGATGAGGTGGATGCTTTCGAAGGGTATTATGAATTTATTATTTTTTCTTTTCCCTTTTTAGATTCCTTGTTTATGAGCTTGCATTCTCCAATGAATCTTCATGTGAAATCTAAGGAACCCCAATCATCTTCTAATATCTTTGTGACTTCCTTAATGTTTTTTTCTTTGTCTTTCTATTGCATGTGTTCCACTTGTGTAGTTGGTGTTAATGTTGCCAAAGGATTTTCTTTACCTTTTTCAAGTTGTAAAACACTATAAGGCTCTTGATCACTTTTGAGTGTGTATACTTCGTTGTTTTAGACGTATTTAATTTTATAGTAAAGAGTAGAAGGCACACCATTCATTGCATGAATGCATGGCTTGCCTAACATGAGGCATAACATGGATCAATGTTTCCAATGTGGCCTTTCCAGCTGTAATAGGTAAAGTGATCACACCGAGTGATTTCTTTCCTACATTTTCAAATCCACTAATGGATAAAGAGGTAGGTTGAATTTTTTATTTATCCACACAAAGCCTATCCAAGAGGTTTACGCTACACACATTAAGGGTTGAGCCATTGTGAACATGGGTCTACTTTATCCCTATCTTATTGTATTGAGCTATGATCATGAAAGCATCATTTTTTTTTTGCACTTCCAAAGGGTGAAGTTCACTTTGGTGGAAAACAATTTCAACATGTATTCCTTGAAACATGGCTTCTATGTCATTCGGTTGTGAATTAGAAGGGATAGGAACTTGTTGCAAGGCAATGTGAAGCATAGTGTGATAATTAGGTGAATTATGAATTAGGTCCCATAGCGATATTTTTGCAAGAGTATTTTTAAGTTTTTCAACAAGATCATACTCTTTCCCACTATGCAAAGGAAAATGAGGACCATTGGGCAATATGGGATTAGGAATAGGTAAGGTTGTCAAGGTTGGTTGTTGCAATTGTGGATTGTTTCTAGTTTTATATGTATGAGCAATGGTATTATGACTCAACTGTTGTGACATATTATTCTTAGGTGGGTAAAGGATGATTGGGGTTTGTTTTGAGTTTTAGTTTTGTGTGATGGTGGGTAAAGGATGAGTTGAGGTTGAATAATATTAACATCCCTTAGCGAGTGAGAGTCTAATGTTGCCTCTTCATCTTCTTCTAAGGACACTATATCATTATTTTCAATGTTATCATTTTCTTGCACCATGATATCATCCCTAGAAGGAGAGATTTAGGAGAACTACAAACCACATGTTCTTGTAATTCAAGGATTGGTTCTTCTAAAATGACTTCATCATAAGTAGGGGAATGATCAATGGATGGATTATCTGTTTATCAATAGTGGGTATATTAGGAGAAGGATCTATTTGTTTTTCATTTTTTCTCTAAGGTCTCATTCTCTTGTGCCATACTAGCTATCCTAGTAGGAGTGATTGTAATATGTTCATCCATGGTTAGATTTTGTAAAGCAGCTTCATCACAATTAGGGGAGGCATCAAGGGAAGGACCACTATGATTTTCCTACTTACCAAATAGATCTTCCCATATGGTAGGAGCATTATGAAAGGGAGAAACAATATTGTCTTGACTTTCAAGTATATCTTCTAACACAAAACTATCATCTTCATTAATATGAAGGATATTACGAGAAGAGTCAGTGTGATTATCATGATTATCTACAATTACACCCTTATGCCCTATACTATCTTCCCCAGTGGGAGAAGTAGGATTGTCAAAGCTCTCAATTATTAGATCTCCTAACATCAACATGTCTTCCTCACAAATGTCATTTTCATGGTCATTCATGATTGGGCCATTGTCACAAGTATGTGAAATGTTGGGAGAGGAATGTAAATTAAGGTGGTCACAATGATTTCATCTTCTATTGTTATGTACTATCTTCCCAAGGGGGATGAGGAGAAGAGAAAATAAAACCTTCATGATTCTTAATTATTGTATCTTCTTTCACCAAGATACCTTTGTCATGAAAAGGAGGGGTATCAGGAGAGGAACAATTATGATCATCATGAATGTCCATGCTTATATCTTCTTCTTTCACATCATCCTCACAAATAGGTGTAACATAGAAAAAAGGCAACTTGCTTGATTTGGGAATAAGTCATGATAAATTGGACTTAATGAGGCCTTTATTTATTGTTGTGAAGTGTTTTACACATCCACATTAGGTCTTGGACCCTTGCAAATGCATTTACTCATGTCTTGTAAAGGTGTTGTAAAGTGTTGTAAAAGACTTTCACATCTCTCTAGACTTAAGGAACTTATCTTCCCTTAATTCAACATTATAAAATGTATTTAATTGCATTATCACATCAATCTATAAGGCTTGAAAAGTAAAATTAACGTTAATCTAGTGTTGTCATGTGTTTTACACATTCACATAATTGGTTCTTGTGCCTTTCTAGGCTATGTGGACCTCATTTTAATGTTGTAAATTGTATTTAATCACACTTTCACATTGAATTATATGTCCCAATACCTAATTTATCTTCAAATCATCACTAATAGGCCCCTATTACCACATATTGTGCATCAAGAGGCATAATTTGATGAAATAGCTGACAAAGTCACTATATAAGCCTGACTTCCTCATTCCCCAACAATCTAGCTGGTAAATAGGCCCCTTTGGTACTAATTCACCATCTATGATGAATTAGTCCCTACTAGGTGGGATTTATTTTCCCAAGGTGGCGAATGAGTCCCATTTGGGTCAATTTTGACTTTTGAGTAGGAAAAATTAGGTTTTAAGTTTAATTTTTCTTCATGTCATCCTTAGGGATCCAATTTATGGGAAAATTAGGAGAATTTCCTATAAATACAACCCTCTAAGCCCTAATTCATAAGATCATAACCCATTCACACATCTCTTATCATTCATTCATCATTTATCTTCTCTATCAAGTCAAGCAAGTTAGGGTTTTATCATTGCAAGTCATCAAGATAGCTTCCTTAGACATTCAAGGGTAGATTCTTTATGTTTTGTTGCAGAAATTCAAGATAAATATTCATGGAAAGGTAATAACTCCATTATTTCATGCTTCATTACATTCTTTTCTCATTTTAGCTTAATTACCTACAAAGGGGTTTGACCAAGGAAAACCCCCATGCCCTAACATTCAACATTTCTCTCTCTTGTCGTGTGTTTGTAGATTTAGGCGTCTTGAAGACTTGGAAATCATTGAAGATCAAGTTGTAAATTTTTTGAAGATACCTTTCTATTGACCAAGGAAAAATATCAACAAAGAGTCACTTTCAGGTTCAAAAATTAGACTTTTAGAGCTAGACACCTGTCAAGAGCCGAAGAGCAGATCAAAGACTTCAGTTTCCACTTTTGGATTTTTTCAGAAATTCAAAAGTGAACTCATTCACCATGGGGTGAATGAGTCCCACTTCTAGGCCTGATTTTGGTTTTCTACATTTTTGGATACCCATTTGTCTGAAATGGGCTCTAGTTTAATTTTCTAGAACTGGGATTAATTCATCCAAAATGGTGAATGAGTCCCACTAGACCTAAAAATCAGGATCAGTAGCATTCTACAAGTCATTTCCATTCCTCATCAAGATCTCAAGTGCACACTTTTAGTTTCATCCATTTTTGTTACAATTCACATTCATTTTTAGGTGTATTCTGCATATCACAATGTGTTTTCAAACAATCTAAATTTCATTAGTTTTTCATTCATAATCAATCAATTTTATCAATTAGTTGCACTTAGATCATTTCATTTAGTCACAATTACATCATACATACCTTAGTTTGAGGAACCACCTCAATTTTGGGTTTTATCTCTCTCCTTTTAGGTGAAAAACCCTAAGAGTGCAAGAGAAGTCCATAGTACCCCTAAAATTCATGGTTCATTTTGGTAAACCTACTTTTCAAATATCTTCTTATCTTATTTGGAGTCCTTCATCATAGATATAGCCTTGCATTGATCTTGAATTAGGGTTTGCATGGATTAATTTGCATGCTAGGCTTCAAATTTTGCATTCATGAAAAGTGCATTTAGGTTGCATTTTTGGCATCTAAACTCATTAAAATTTTCTAAAATTTTGCATTTTCATCTTAGGTCTACATCTTACAACATAGAAAACATAAAAATCCCTCAGAAAAAAATGAAAAATTTCAAAAAAATTCCCCATTGGGACTCATTCGCCACTTTGGGCGAATCAGTCCCTTTTGACCCTTGAAACTGCCTTTTACAAAGCTTAAAAACCTATTTTTATGCTTTTGTTTACTTACATCAATTATCTATATCAGTTGGTTGACTTTTTGTATCAGGAATTTCATTAGATTTAGCTTACATTAGCTCATTTCCTGCATTGTTAAAGTTCACATTTGCACTTCCAATCTTTCATCTTTTAGATTATTGCATAGTGTCATCAGTAAATTACTTTGTTTGAAATCTAAAAAATTGCATTTCATCCTATGTCTTTACATTGAATTTTAAGTTTTCATATCTTCTCTTACATTTGAATCATTAGAAATAAGCATTATTCACATTCATGGCACTTAGACTTTTGCAATTTTCATTTTCAGCACTAGTTCCTAGTTCATTTAGATCATATTCATTAGCAAGTGAAAAAAATAAAAAAATCAAATGATCCAATTAAAAAAATGATTCAATTTCGAAAAACCATAACATCCAATCCCTTTAGTAGTGATGATTTAGATGTGTTAGATGAAGCCCTTAAGGACTTCTTCTCACTAAGATCATTCACTAAATATTTGACACAAAAGGATGCATGCATGGATAATCATGATAATCTTAATTTTTCTCCCGATATCTCTCCCATTGGTGATGAAGGTATCTTGATGAAAGAAGACACAATTATTGAAGATCATGAAATTCTTTCTTGTCTTCCTTCTCCTCCCCCTTGCAAAGACATTATGACACAAAGCTGAAATCATTGCCACTACCTTACCGAGTCCTCATTCCTCTCCCAACACCTTGCCTACTTGTGAAAATCCTTTAGTGAATAAGGATAAAATCGTGAACGATCATGACAAACAAATTTGTGTGGAGGATATGAATGAGACCTATGACAATCCTACCTCTCCTACTCAAGAAGACATTCTAGGACATGAGGATGTATGTGTAGATAATCATGACAATCAAACCTTTTCTTCTCCTAATATCTTCTATACACATGAAGAAGATAGTTTAGTGTTAGAAGATATTGTGATGGAAGATCTATTTGAATAAAAAATTCTAATCATTGGTAACCATGACACTCCTAGTTATCCTTCTCTTGATGCCTCCTATGAGTGATGAATCTATCTTTCCAAATCCAACTATGAACTATGATGAACCTATTATTTGTCACTTTTCTAAAGTCTCTCCTCCTAGGATCGATATTATGGCACATAAGAATGATACCTTAGAGAAAGCAGACAACCAAATAGAGCCTTCTTCTCATATCACCACTATTGATACTCAAAACAATCCAACCGTTAATCATCCCCCTATATGTGCTAAGAAACAAGCTCACAATACACCCAACCTCATTCTTCCAAATCATGATCTTCATGATTGTCCTTTCATAGACATCAACCCATCCAACAAGCCTTCACTGAACATCCATACTATCACTCAATATTTTTCCAAGAAAACTCTAACCTTGGTACATCCTAAATTGATAGATATCCCATTAAACATGTATGAAGAAGAAACTTTGTTTCCTTATCCACATAAATAAAATTAGTTGTTGCTCCTTGCCATGCAATAGTTGTCGGATCATAGCATACTCATTATTGCATGTTTTGCATCCACTACAAGGGGAAGCATACCATCATCCATTACAAGCTCACCCTTGTCTTCCACTCAATGGGGGCAAAAGGTTAGGAAGCCTTATCCCCGTGTGTCACTTGTTTTTGTCTCTTTTGGCTAATCGTTAACCTTTCATGAATGTATAAGATCAAGCTTGGGATGTGGACAACATGTCTTATAGATTGACTTGCACGTGACATATTCCCTTTCTTCATGATGCAGCTTATCAAAAACATATGACTTGGCATAGGGATTTTTGAATAATCTCTCATACATTCTTCTACTTTAAAGTAATTGCTCGTAGTAATGGTGTTAGCAATTGCTTTAAAGTGGGAGCATACATTGACAACATCTTTGTCCAAATTTCATGGTGTGATTTATTTTTTCTTGTGACATGTCCTCTCCTTGGTGGTTTCATTGGGTTTGATTCCTTTCAAGAGTGTACAATCAATTGAAGTGGTCTGATGTGAATGAGACATCCCATGGATAACGATTTGACAAGGGAATAATGCTCAACTGAAGTGGCCTAATGTGAATAAGGCATCCCTTGGATAATTATATGACACCCTAACTTGTCCTCTCTTGGAGACATTAGGAACAATGATCCCTAAGAAGAAGACCTTACATGAACAAAGAAAAATTCCCTTTAACAATTTCTTTTACATGAAATTCAAAACATTTACAAAAACATTACATTATGGTGCCTTATCAATGTTATCAAGAGCATAACTTTGGTATGGTTTGTATAATGGGAAGCCAACATGCTGGCATGACTTTCTCATTATGTGGTGGGAAGCCAACACATTGGCATGAATTTCTCACTAAACCACTTCTTTGGGACAACTCATCCCATGAACAACATGATGTTTTGTGGCCCCAGAGTGAGCGCATCTTTTCCACCCCATTTTCCTTTCTTGCCATTGCATGATTATGTATCTTGTTGGTTTAACTTAGGATCTTGGATCCTGGGGGCTTTACTACCTTCTTGATCTTTTTCATCCTTTTTCATCTGCATCTATACACTCAGATCTCTCTTGAATGTCTACTTTAGTTTGAGTTGAAGAAAGTTCATCCTCTCTCTAAAGTGGGGGCTAAATGTAACATAGAAAAAAGGCAACTTGCTTGATTTGGGAATAATTCATGATAAATTGGACTTAATGATGCATTGATTTAGTGTTGTGAAATGTTTTACACATCCACATTAGGTCTTGGACCCTTGCAAATGCATTTACTCATGTCTTGTAAAGGTGTTATAAAGTGTTGTAAAAGACTCACATCTCTCTAGACTTAATGAACTCATATTCCCTTAATTAAACATTATAAAATGTATTTAATTGCATTATCACATCAATCTAGAAGGTTTTAAAAATAAACTTAATGTTAATCTATTGTTGTAAAGTGTTTTACACATTCACATTGGTTCTTGTGCCTTTTTAGGCTATGTGGACCTCATTTTAGTTTTGTAAAGTGTATTTAATCACACTATTCACATTGAATTTTGTGTCCCAATCCCTTATTGATCTTCACATCATCATTAATAGGCCCCTATTACCCCATATTGTGCATCCCGAGGCATAATTTGATGAAATAACTGACAAAGTCACTATATAAACCTAATTTCCTCATTCCCCAACAATCCAGCTGGAAAATGCACCCTTCTAGGACTAATTCACCATTTGTGGTGAATAAGTCCCTGCCAGGTTAGACCAATTTTCTCAAGGTGGAAAATGAGTCCCATTTGGGTCAATTTTGACTTTTGAGCGAGAAAAATTAGGTTTTAAGTTTAATTTTTCTTCATGTCAGCCTTAGGGATCCAATTTACGGGTAAATTAGGAGAATTTCCTATAAATACAACCTTATAATCCCTAATTCATAAAATAATAACTCATTCACACATCTCTTATCATTCATTCACCATCTATCTTCTCTATCAAGTCAAACAAGTTAGGGTTTCATCGTTGCAAGTCATCAAGATAGCTTCCTAACATATTCAAGGGAAGATTCTTCATGTTTTGTTGCAGAAATTCAAGATCAATCTTCATGGAAAGGTAATAACTCCATTATTGCATGCTTCATTTCATTTTTTTCTCATTTTGGTTTAATTACCTACAAAGGGGTTTGACCAAGGCAAACCCCCATGCCCTAACATTCAACATTTCTCTCTCTTGTCTTGTGTGTTTGCAAATTGAGGAAGCTTGGAGACTTGGAAATAATTGAAGATCAATTTGTAAAGTTTTTGAAGACACCTTCCTATTGACCAAGGAAAAATATCAACAAAGAGTCACTTTTAGGTTCAGAAATTAGACTTTCAGAGGCAAACACCTGTCGGGAGTCGAAGAGCAGATAGGAGACTTCAATTTCAACTTTTGGATTTTTAGAAATTCAAAAGTGGAATCATTCACCATGGGTGGCAAATGAGTCCCACTTCTAGGCCTGATTTTGGTTTTCTGCATTTTTGCATACCTATTTGTCTGAAACGAGCTCTAGAACAGTTTCACAAATCTGGGACTAATTCGCCCAAAATGGCTAATGAGTGCCACCAAGACTAAAAATTAGGATCAATAGAATTTGAAAAGTCATTTCTAGTCTTCATCAATATCTCAAGTGCACACTTTTAGATTCATCCATTTATGTTGTAATTTACTTTCATTTCTAGGTCTTTTTGCACTACACAATGTGTTTTCAAACAACTTGTGTTTCTCTAGTTTTTATTCAATAAAAAATATCTTTCTTCAGTTATTTGCATTTAGTTTAGCTCATGTACACAAATTTCATTCATATTTCCATTATACTTGCATTATTTTGAGTGAACCACCTAGGATTTTGGCCTATCTCTCCTTTTAGGTGAAAAACCCTAATAGAGCAAGAGAAGTACATAGACCCCAAAAATATTTGCTTCAATAGGATACATAGAAGTAGGTGTAGCTTTTTAAGGAAAGTGTGAACATGTCCACTTTTTTGTCTTAAAAGACTCTCATAACTAGGGAATGTATTGAATGAATGACTAACATGTTTATTGACTAACTTTTTCTTTACAAACTTGGAAAAGACCAAAGCTAATATTTTTGAATAGTAATTTATGCAAACTCAGAATGCAATGTAAAGAATTAACATGAAATGTAATTTTCAGTTTTCAAACAAGGTAACTTATTGGTTACATTATGCAATGATCTGAAAATGAAATGTTGCAAATGCAAATTTTGAATGAAGTAATGCATGAAATGGACTAATTTAAGCTAGATTTAGTGAAATGCATGTAAAAAAAAGTAAACCCAATGAAACAACTAACTAATGGCCGCAAAAAAAGGCTTAAAAACAAGGTTTTTAGTGTTGTAAAAGGTTGTTTTAGATCTATTTTGGGACTGATTCGCCCAAGGTGGCAAATGAGTCCTAGTGGGGATTATTTTCAAAATTTTGAGAAATTTTTAATGGATTTGGATGCTTTTTATGTTGTATGATGTGTAACCTAAGTGAAAATGAATTTTTTTAGATTTTTTTCAATGATTTGAGATACAAAAAAGCAACCTATATGCACTTTCACTAATGGAAAATTTTAGAAACCCTAGATGCCAATTAACTAATGCAAGCCTAATGCAAAGTTAATGCAAGCTAGATCTAGGATGGAAATGGAATCCAAATCAGTAAAGAAGGTATTTGAAATGCAGGTTCACCAAAATGTGGTTGATGGAAATGGATGCTCCCCACCTTTGAGGCATAAAAACAAGGATAGGGTTCCTATTTCACAATTGCCACACTTAAGAACAACTTTAAAGAGATCTCAATCCAATGATTAGTGGAAAGAGATATTTGACAATAAGGTATGCTAAGATATGATTTCATAATACAAGAGGGGTTCACCACCAAGTGTAAACTTGGAAAAGATAATGAGTTGAAAAACACACTGTGATATGAAAAATGACCAAGAAAGATGAATTAAACGTAACAGAAAGATATGAAATTGAAAGTGTGCACCTCAAAAATTGTTGGAGATGGAATGGAAATCTAGAATGCTAAAAATTGCTAATTTTTAGGGCTAGTGGGACTCATTCACCTTTCTAGGTGAATTAGTCCTAGTTCTAGATGTTTGCACAGAAGCAGGTTTTGGGCAAATGGGTATCCAAATCTGCAAAAATCTTTGAAAAAAACCCATAGTGGGACTCATTCACTACTTGTGGCGAATGAGTCTAGTTTGGATTTTCTGGAAATTCAAATTCTGGATTTGCTCTTCTTGGTCTGCTCAATCTGTACCTCTAAGTGTCTGGATCCAAAACCCTAATTTTTAGGACTGTATCTGACTTTTTGTGAATATTTTTACCTTTCCAATAGGGACACAACTCCAACAAGTTTCAAGCCCAATCTTTAATGATCTCCAAGACTTTTAAACATCTATATCTGTAATCACAGAGAGAGAGAATGTTGATTGTTAGGGAATAGGGGTTTTCCTTGGTCAAAAACCTTTTAGGTAATTAAACCAAAATGGTGAAATAAGATAATGAATCATGAACATGAAGTAATGCAATTAGAACCTTTCCATCATGATGGATCTTGAATTGCTGCAACAATTGATGAAGAATCTTGCTCTTGAATGCCTTAGAATTGATCTTGAAAGTTATATTGATAACCTTGTGAAGACTTCAAATTCCTTACTCTTTCTTGCTTGACTTGAGAACATGAATGTATGATGATTTGATGAAATGAGGATTTGAAGACTTTCTTACATAGGCAAGCCACTCAAATGATAGTTAATTTGATCCCCAAGGCCAACATGTTGAAGAAATTTGAATTAAAAAATCCACTTTTCCTACTCAAAGCCTTTAAAATAGGCCAAATGGGATTCATTCGCCATCCTAGGCAAATGGGTGCCACATGGGCTATTTTCCATGCTAAAGTGTCGAGGACTAAAGAATTTAAGATTTTATGTTGGTTTTGTGAGGTCTTTGATCAAAATATTCCTTGGGATGCACAATATAGGGTCATAAGGGCCTATTAATGATGATATTAAGGTCACAAATGCAATAGGGTCCAAAATCCAATGTAAAAGTGTTAATAAATACACTTTACAACACTAAATTAAAGAAAAACTGAGTCTATTTAGCTTAGAAGGGCCCTAAATCTCATGTGAATGTATAGAACACATTAAAACACTAGATTAGGTCCACTTGATTTATAGGTCTTCCAAATTTAATGTGAAGATGTAAATAAATACATTTTACAACATTAAATTAGGGAAGAGTTAATTTAATTTATCTTAAAAAGGGCCCAAGACCTAATGTGGATGTGTAAAACACAGGTCACAACACTAGACCAAGGTGACATTAAGTCCAATTTATCATTAATTATTCTCAAATCAAGCAAGGAAAAGGCATACTTTTTCGGTGGTCACTATATATATATATCAATACATTCATATGGGCATGTCTATTTTCCATCATACACGTTTATCGATACATATATACATATGAGTATATGTATATATTTTATATATATGCACATTCGATTCACACACCGAAGTCATAAATAATTATTATTGTATTGATAAGCACCTACGTGCAATGTAACTATACGTATACATATACATGTCATTAGATCCATTGGATAGTTCCATGTGCATAAGAAACTCATGCATGAGTGTGCATAGATATGTCTACCTATGTATCCTCATGTATGTGTTCCTTCATGCATATGGTCTATCATCGATATAAATGTGTGTACATATACATATTCCACATATATCTTACTCATTGATACAAGCATAGTAATAAGGAAAGAACTCACAAGCTCAAATAGATAAACATCACCCAATAATGCATTCAATAGTAAACAAGACTCTTACTAATGCAAACACATTAACTAAGGATTTCTTACCAACTCCGCACATAATAACTTGACTCAATTATTCTACTATGGTGTGTGTAAGCTCAGATAGGTTACATTACTGGTTACCTGACCATGATCTTCTCCTGGGTGATACTTCCCCTCCACCTGGAGGAATTGAACATATACCTACATTCACTAATATATGCCCAAGGTAGTCAACTTTTCAACAAAATACATCTCCAAAGTTATAATATCAAATCAATATCCATCCATTCACATATATGCATTTCTTCACATAACATTAAATGAGACAACATTCATTCATAATGCATTCATAACAAAGTGCAAGCACAATTTATTCATCTTCAGAATTCACATTTACCCTACATAGTAATAGAAAATAGTAATAACACAATTTGGGTGTAACAATTTTATTGACAATAAGAATGTAATGAAGTTGACCTTCAAAATTTGTAACTCCTAGTTAGAGTAAATAATGCATTTCAATTTCTTCATATGATTGGAAAATAGAAATTATGATAGATCAAAATATAGTTGTGGGTTGCAATAGTGTTTTTTAGGATTTTTTGGGTTGCAGCTTGAAATGTGTATGCATCATCCACATTTCAAAAATGGAGGCAACAGTTACTTGAATGCATGAAATGAAAAAGGAATCTACCCTGAAAAATACTTGAAAAGAAGTAGACCAAAGCGAATGAGATAGATAATCTATTGATTGAAGAGATTATCCCCACTCTCGAGAAGTTGAGGAAGGTGCTTGTGCAATATATGGAATGATCAAATGGAAATATAAAAGTGGATAAACCCAAGAGGTTTTGTATTATAGAAGAATTTTTGTAGGCAAAGAAATTGAGAGGTGATGTTATAGGTGGAGTTGAACAAATGAATTCATAGATTCTTGAACTTAATACTTCTATGGAATAAATAGATTTCTATGAAATAAATACAATTAGAAATAGATGATAAGGAAAAAGAAATAATAGATGTAAGTGTAGAAAAAGAGAATCAGTGGGGTGGACACATGAAAATCTTATCTAAAAAGGTCGACAAGTTTTGTAAAGAACTTGTTAAAAGAAACATCTACATTCTCTAATCATAAAGGTGCACTCTCAAAGCTAAGGAAAAATTGGTTGCAAAGCAACATAAAATTATTTAAGGCATTCAAAACACTATCCAATTAAGCATTTATGTGTAGAGGGTTTTAAACAACAATATGTGGGTTGCAGGTTTCATAACACCTAGTGTTTTCCAAAACGCAATTATATATATACAACATGATTGTAATGAAAACCTTTAGTTTTATAGACAGTAAGAATATAGTGAAGTTCACCTTCAAAATTTATAGCAACTCTTACTTGGACTAAAAATTGAATTTAAATTTCTTCATATGATTGAAAAATATATGTAGAATATAGTTGTAGGTTGGAAAACACAATGTGAGTTTCCATTTATTTCATTTTGTACATTCAAAGTTAAGTAGTGGAGAGCACAAGGAAGAGTTATAGGTGGGGTATACATAAAACTAACCAAATTGAGTTGAGGGGTGACTAACCAATTGGGTTGTTACATGTAGAGGGTTTTACAATACTATGTGGGTTGCAGGTTTCATAACACCCAATGTTTTCTAATTTTATTACATTCTTACTATCTACAAAATTAAAGGTTCTCAAGACAAGCATAAAATAGAGAAAATTGAGGTGAGGAGTGACTAACCAATTCAATTGTTACTTGTAAAGGGTTTTAAAACATAATGCGTGGGTTATAGTTTTCATAATGTACCTAATGTTTTGCAACCTAGAATTTTATAAAACAGTATGAATGCCTTGAAAATATTTTGTTATTTAGATAGTACAAATGTAATGAAAGACACCTTCAAAATTTATAACAAGTCTTAGGTAGAGTAAAAATTGTGTTTCAATTTCTTCATATGATCCAAATATACATGCATACTATAATTGTAGGTTGGAAAACATAATAGGTGGTGAGTACTTGATTTATGAAACCTCCAACTCACACAATGTTGTGAAAACTTTTATACACTAAAACCAAATGAAAACCCCTTATCGCAAGGAAAACCCTTGGAAACCCGTCAATGAATACCCCTTTTCATAGCAAATACCATTTCAATTCTTCACAGTCCCTAAGCAAGATGGTAAAAAGACATATATTGTTGGTAGATATGTATATCTGCCAATTGGCATCCCACACCTGTCACATGCATTTTGGTATGAAGAATGGTTGCTCTACTTCAGCCTCTGAACGCCTCTAACTCCCTTCCAAGCTCCCCAACAACCTTCAAAATGTGAATGTCGAAAATGGTGATGTTATGGTCTTTATGTGGCTTTCAAACATATAATTTATTGGTTAATAATAGGCAACCAGTCGAAATGTGGAAAACACCGCATAACAGTTGGAAAGAGGATATAGGGGCCTCGTATTCTGAAGTTCCTTGTCTAAATTTTCATCGCCAAAATGCTTTTGGGTCCAGATTACAGTACAGATGCCTTGCCTACCACACTTTGTTGAGCAGTTTAACTTAAATACAACTATTTTTTATTTGTTTTCTCCCAACATCCATTCAATCCTCTCCAATTTTGTACCACAAATGCTATATTCAAGGAACGTTATGATGAGTTGTTGAAGCATTAGTGGAAGGGGCCCAATAGTAGATGTGGAAGGTTGTGCAAGGTCTAATAGTTAGTGGAAGCGCTCAGTAGTTGTGCAGGATCTAATAATTCTGTAGTCAATTGTGGTTATTCGTATTAGTACTAGAATGAATTAATATTATATCTTGTATATATTTATTTTACATATTAATCAAAATATTATCAAATATGTGACATTATGAGATCAATAATTGTTCACTTCATAATTTATAATCTCAATTTTAAAAAAACATAGATACATTCATGAACAAGAGTTGTGAAGGAGTTGGAGTCCCTGTCAGCCTGCAAAAGTTAGGGTTTTGAGAATGTTTGATAGCAGTTGTATATATAATGTTATGTGGTTGTGATATGTATTTGTCGGATTCTTTATTGTGGCATGTTGATGTGGCATGTTATTTCATGATTTAGTCCTAAAACAAAAGTTAGAAATAGTTGAGTTTTGCAGTCGGGTCTTGTGAACAATTTCGCAAGGAATTGTAATTTCGATGATATGAAATTTATAATGATTACTGAATAGTGAGAATATGTATATTTTTGTATTGGTTTATGGCATAGATATATGTCTATTGTTTATATGACCAGTAGAACACATATGTGTATAAACATATATGTATGTGTATATATGTACACAGATACATTTAGACAATTTAACATAGATAGTTATGTAAAAATCTCTTTTTGCCTATATCTATTGATTTAGTGGAATTGGTGTTTATTTTAACTAAAATTTTTTTGTAGGCCATGTTCGAATGTTAAAAAAAACTAGAAATGATCATATTTCAATATGTAAGTGAAGTGTTATATGGATGTAGACGGTGCAGAGCACTATGCTTCTCAATTTTGTGAAATGAGTCAAGTTAGGTTTATTTAGTCTCGATGTTGTCAAATAAGGCCATATTAGGCCAGCATGTAATGTTTTTTTTTAGTTTGAGTCATGGTGGGGTCATGATGCAAATAATGTAATGTTGCAAAAAATGTTGTCATTTCAAAAAGTGTAAAAGTGCAAAAATTGAAAATTAGAGGGAATGCCAATGGTCGAGTTGGTTGGAAAGGTAGTTGAGGAGGTTGAGTCGATTGGTTTTGAGGGAGAAGTCTTTAAAAAGGTCATGGGAACTCGTAGAGAGGTTCTTGATGAAGTTTGATTGAATATAAGACATTGAAAGGCTCTTAACAATTCTGTAATTTCTAGAAAAATCTACATTTAGTGGGACTATACAGCTCCATACAGGTCTCTTTTTGTTTGATTTACTTTGGAATTATTACATACATCTTCTAACTTCAAATTGTAATTGGTTTGGAGGTTTGATATTGCATATTAAGGGAGAGTGAACTCTATTTCTGAAAGTGTCTAGTTAAGGGTGTGTTTAAGGGTTTGAGAGCTAGTATGCACTAACAGTCCATTCCACCTACTATACAAGTTGTCCCTCGGTGGAATGGGTCTGATTAGACTAGTATTAGGTGTAGGAGTAAACATTTAAGTTATGCAAATTCAATTGGTGGAGTTTCCCACACTGCCCCTATGGAAAATGCATGTGTTTAGGCCTAAAAGGCATGGTTTGAAGTAGCAAATTGAAGAATTTGAATTGCAAAAGGATGGGCTGAGATGGTTTTGGTGGTATTGGGTGTATTTTGATGTGTTGGTAGGTTTTAAAGGGCAGGAGAGGTCAATTGGATGCTTGGGCATGAAGACCTAATTGAGGAAAGAGCATTTTTTTAGTGGAAAAGTGAGGTTTTAGGTTAGGAAAGTGAGTAAAGTTTGGAGGAAACATATTATGAAGGTGAATTAAGCTTGTGCAGTCTAAAAAAAGAGTGTTTTAGGTGGATATAAGTTTACATGAGGTCTAGGGTTGGGTTTTCCAATAAACCCTTGCTTATTTAGTGAAAAATGAGGGTTTCTTGGTATGGGATTCTAGTGAGCAAGTTTTGGATCAAAGGTTGGAGAATATGAGGTTTTGGAAGCAGTTTGAGGACTATCAAGTGGAAATTTGAGTTGGAAAAAATATTGGAGGTGTGTTCCTTTGGAAAAGTGGGCTAATTGAAGCCCTTTTTAGCGTAAAAAGCTAGATTAAGTGGAGTTGGTCCAAAGTGACCATATGAGATTTATTGATATGTTTTGGTTGGGCATAATGGGTGCTCAAAAAGGTGCATTTTTTATGGGTTTGGAAGATTGGTTGAGAATCAAGACCTGAAAGGAAGGTCTAGACACCTACTAGGCAAGTAGGGTTGTTGCTAAGGAGTTAACGCTAGAGAGGGTTTTGCAGATTGCAAAAGTGGTTGAAAGAACTCAAATTGTGTTGATTAGGTCAATGACCTCCATATCATTACATCAATTGGTATCAGAGTGTAGTACTGCCCTAAGGAAGGAAGAGTTGTATTGGAGAAGGGACAAGATGAATGCCCTGGTTAGAGAATTGATTGAAGAGAAGGAGATGCTACAAAGAATATAACTTTTCAAAATCACATACAAGTGTAATGGCAAGGTATGTACTATAATGGTAGATTCTGGTAGTTTAGATAACATGGTGTTACAAGAAATGGTTGATAAATTGCATTTGGCAAGGATACCTTCTGAAACACCCTGTTATGTTTCTTGATTGAATGGTGAATATTCTCTTTTGGTTAATGAACAATCTTGGGTTGAGTTCCAAATAGGTGGTTATAAAGATAGAATCTTATGTGATATGGTACATATGAGTATATTCCATTTTTTATTAGGGAGACCATGGGAATTTGAGAGATTTGCTTTGTATGATGAAAGGCATAATATTTATAAGATTATGAAGGATGGAGTTTGTTTTACTTTGATTCCATTGGTGGAAGAGGATAAGAGATAGAAAAGGGTAGGAAGAGTAATAATGTAGGGTAGAAAAGAGTTTATAAGACATGAGGAAGACAAGTACAGTGAGGGTGCAACCACTACAAAGGAAGAAAATGTGGAGACAACAACTATAGACAAGGATGCAACATTGAAGAGTAAAGAGGGTGATGAGTTGGTGAAGAAATATGAGATAGAAGAGATTAGGAAAGAATTCCTTGTGAAGAGGCAAGATGAGATAGGAAAGTATGATGGAGTTAAGGGAGATACTGAATTTTGTAAAACAAAGGAAAAGGAGGTTGAAGGATAGTTAAATACTGTCAACACAATGATGAGCAAGTCTGATATGACAAAGATAAGATGAATGGAATTGAGTTGCCAAAGGATTGGCAAGATTGGCCTAGTAAGGTCACCGTGGGAGAGGTATATTGTCCACTGATTGGACAAGAAGATGGAAAGAAATAGATGTTTGATAGTAAAGAAGATGGAATGCCTAATGGAAAAGAGGTATTAGAGGCAAAGAGAATGAAGGCAGAGGTAAAAGGTAAAGGAAAAGATGGTGAATGGATGTGGAAAGCCAAAATGGGCTTGTGAAGCATGAAGAAATCATGGTAGGTGAAGTGTTGTGTCCTATGAAGGAAAATGTGGACAATGGACAGTCAAGCACTACTAAGACAAAGGTAAATGAGTTTGAAAATATAGAGATAAAAGAGGTAGAAAATTTGATACAACATATGTGAGTGAAAGGTGAAAAGAACCAAGAAAAATGGCAAGTGAAAGACGGTAAAATTGTTGAGGTTGAAGAAAATAAAATAGAGAACATGGTGGGTAAGGTACTTTGTGCATTGATGGGACAAGAGGTTTGTGGGAAGTCATAGTCTACCAATATAGTAGTCAAAGTACCTGAGAATATAGTGATGGTAAAAGTAGAAAGTCTAGTTCAGGACAAGAAGGCATAGAGTACAGTGAACCAAGGAGAATGACAAAGGTTAGTGAAAGGAATTATAAAGGTTAGGAAAAGGATGAAGGTTGTAGTCAACCAAAGTGGTGAAGCTATGAAAGCAAAGAGTTTGAAGAAGGTCTCAGTGATGGAAGAGACCAAGGATGTGATAGACCAAGAGAAGGCTAAAGAGAGAGTGTTTGTGAAGTCTCCAAATGAAATGGAGGAGAGTGATGTTGGTGTGGTAAGGACAGAGAGTTGTCCTTGGATGACAAGAATAGTTGATAGGCAGTCTTATGCTCCCATGATAGTGGTTCCAAGAATGGAGAAGCTAAAGAAGGTTGTGAAGAGAAAGGGTAAGAGGTAAAGAGTGAAGGAAGTCCTTTATTACTTCCTTGTTTTGATAATTATTTTGATGGGAGTCAAACCAAGGGTCAAGATGAAAGAGGAAAGACAAAGTGTGGACTATTTTACAATGAATGCGGATGAAGAACAGAGTGGAAGCAGATGGATGAAGCAGATGGTGAAAAGTCAGAGCATGAAGGTGCAAATCCAAATTGACAAGGCAAGAAGAGGACTACTTTGCATGGACAAGTTCAAGCCAAAGGTGAAGATGAAGATCAATGGAGTTGTTGCAAGAACAAGGAGGACCATTAAAGAGTTAAAGATCAAAGAGTTAATGCAAGCTCAAGAGTTGAAGACTTCCAAAGGACTTGGAAAGATTTCATGGTCCGGTGAATGGAGCAGAGCACTATGCTTCTTAATTTTGTGAAATGAGTCAAGTTAGGTTGATTTATTCTTGATATTTTCAAATAAGGCCATGTTAGGCTAGCATGTAATGTTTGTTGTAGTTTTGAGTCAAGATGGGGTCATGATGCAAATAATGTAATGTTGCAAAAAATGTTGTCATTTCAAAAAGTGTAAAAGTGCAAAAATCGAAAATTAGAGGGAATGCCAATGGTCAAGTTGGTTGGAAAGGTAGTTGAGGAAGTTGAGTTGATTGGTTTTGAGGGAGAAGTCTTTAAAAAGGTTGTGGGAACTTGTAGAGAGGTTGTTGATGAAGTTTGATTGAATAAAAGACATCGAAAGGCTCTTAACAATTATGCAATTTCCAGAAAAATATCTATTTAGTGGGACTATAGGGCTCCGTACAGGTCTCTTTCTATTTGATTTACTTTGAAATTGTTACATAAATGTTCTAACTTCAAATTATAATTGGTTTGGATGTTTGATATTGCATATTAAGGGAGATTGAACTCTTTTTTCTGAAAGTGCTTGGTTAAGGGTGTGTTTAAGGGTTTCAGAGCTAGAATGCACTAACAGGCCATTCCACCTACTGCACATGTTGTACCTCGATGGAATGGGTCTGATTAGAATAGGATTAGGTGTAGGAGTAAACATTTAGGTTAGGAAAAGTCAATTGGTGGAGTTTCCCACACTACCCCTATGTAAAATGCATGTGTTAGGCCTAAAACACATGGTTTGAAGTAGTAGATTGAAGAATTTAAATTGAAGAAGGCTAGGCTGAGATGGTTTTGGTAGGATTTAGTGTATTTCTATGTGTTGGAAGGTTTTCAAGGGTAGGAAAGGTCAATTGGATGCTTGGGCATTAAGCCCTAATTCAGGAAAGAGCATTTTTGAGTGGTAAAGTGAGGTTTTAGGTTGGGAAAATGAGTAAATTTTGGGGGCAGCATCTTATGAAGGTGAATTAGGATTTTGTAGGCTAAAAAAAGAGTATTTGAGGTGGAGATAAGATTGCATGAGGTATGGGGTTGGTTTTTTCAATAAACCCTTTCTTATTTAGTAAAAAATGAGGGTTTCTTTGTATGGGACTCTAGTGAGAAAGTTTTGGAGGTATTTTGAAGACTTTCAAGTGGAATTTTAAGTTTGCAGCAAGATTGGAGGTGTGTTCCTTTGGAAAAGTGGGCTAACTAAAGCTCTTTTTAGCGTAAATAACCAGATTAAGTGGAGTTGGTCCAAAGTGACTATATGAGATTTATTGATATGTTTTGGTTAGTGTAAGAGAGGGGGACCACTGCATGCAAAACCATAGGTCATGGAGGGTCAAGACGCAAGAGGCTGCCCTAACTTACCTCATTTGAGTGTATGTTTAGGGTATGAGGATGATAATGATGAGGATTTTTGGGTCCTACAATCACTCTACAATCTTGAGTTTCAAGGTGGGGCTAGGCGAGTTAGTTTTTAGGTCCAAATTTTTGCCTCAGGGAGCTTTCTACTTGAGGACATCAGTGCGGACTTCAGAAGATAGCACAATGTGCTAGCATCTCAGAAATGTGTTGTAGTTCGTACGGTCAAATTACAACAAAGACAAGGTTGGACTCGTGAAAATGACTAACAACCTAGCTTAATGACTTTTAAGAAAACAAAATAACACTATGAACTATGAAATATGAGAACTACAAGCGAAGGTGATTACAGTACAGATGCCTTGCCTACCATACTTTGTTTAGCAATTTAACTTAAATACAACTATTTTTTTATTTGTTTTCTCCCAACACCCATTCAATCCTCTCCAATTTTGTACCACAAATGCTATATTCAGGAACTTTATGATGAGTTGTTGAAGCATTAGTGGAAGGGGACCAATAGCAGTTGTGCATAGTTCAGTAGTTGTGTAGGGTCCCATAGTTAGTGAAAGGGGCCAGTAGTTATGTAGGGTCTAATAGGGGAGAGGACTCATAGTTGAGCATGTTTCAATAGTTTTGATAGTAGTTGTTTATATAATGCCCAATATTTTTATCATTATTGAACCAATAGTTGTAACATGACTACCCATAATTAAACAAAATGTATTCCTTTGATCTAAAAAGCAATCAATCATGTGATGCCACATCAGCACTCAACTACCCATGATGTGAATGCACAAGTATTGGTCAACTACATCTTGAAAAAAATCATGATGATGTGGCCCTAAAACGAAATCCATACGCAAGGGACTTGCCAAGTAAGCTACTATAAAAAATTGGGAGTGATTTGAAATTTCCACGTAGGATAATTAGAAGCGTGAATTTAGGGTGCTCAACTACTAGGTCCTCTCCCTTAGTTGTGCAATTCAATTGTGATTATTCATATTAGTACTAAATGAATTAATATTATATCTTGTATATATTTATTTCACATATTAATCAAAATATTATCACATGTGGCATTGTGGGATAAATAGTTGTTCACTTCATAACTTATAATCCTTAACTAAACAAAACGTAAATACATTCATGAACAAGTGAAATAAATATTTTTTGTCTCAAATAAAATATCATAATTATCCACTATAAGTATGTCATGTGTAAAATCAAATGTTCAATTAATACATATAAGACACTCATTTAAACAAATATTGTTATCATAGTGAAAAAATACTATTTTTATGTGTACAACTATTGGGGTAGCAATGTACAAGCATTGGAATATTTCATATTAATAGTTTTTTTATATTGAACAAATCAATTTAAATTACAAGAATGCAGCTACAAAAGTAGCTGGAGTAAATAGTGATACAACAAAAGAAAAGTGCCATATCTGAGCCACAAGGCTACAATAATTACTCTTACATAAAATGTACATCATATCTACCTAGGTTGAGTTTACTATCAAGTTGAAATTGCATAACTTGATCTTTGATTTGTTGTAGACAACACTTGACTTGCTCATTCTTTTTGCACAAGACTTGGAGCTGTGAGAAAAAAACAAGCCACTTGAAGAAATATATCAAATCAAAGCCTTACAATGCCAGTTACAAGATAATAGCCATTAGAAAACATAGCAACACATCTATTATTCCATATATTTCTTAAAATAACTTGCCACATAGAATCCACAATCACATTGTTCTACATACCAAGGTCGAGAATAACTTCTTTCCAACCCAAAACATAATTAAAAATTGATGGGAAATGTATAAAAATAGCAGACTATTGTTTCTTAACATGAAAACAGTCTCAAAAGATATGTTTCTGTAGTGACAAAAAAAGTATCCCTTTTTCCTTAATTTGGGAATAATTAATATTAAAATGAGCCTAATATTTCCTTGATTTAGTGTTGTAATGTGCTTTACACATTCACATTAAGTTTAGGGACTTTTTTAATTAAATGGACTTAATTGTGTTTTATTTAGGGTGTTGTAAAATGTATCTTTACACTTCCACACTAATATAGAGCTTCATTAATTAATTGAGGTTGATTGACCCCTTTAATTCAAGTCCAAGCTTAATTAAATGTAATTTCCAAGGGATAAAACTTGACATTCATAAACGATATTACACAAAATTTAATTTTACAATGGTGTGTGTCCTAGGTTAGTGACCTAGGACCCATTTTCCACATGGTGAATGTGTCCTCACAATGTCCTATTACCTTCTTTCCACATTACATTTCATATTTTCTAAAGTGTGTATTAGTTAAGTGAGATAGGGCCCATTCACCACATGGAAAATGGGTCCTCACTTGGACCTAGGACCCCTCCTTGAAATATGTTTTTGGTGGTTTTTAATGATTTAAAATGCAAGATCTGATGTCGGCTTGTGATATTTTAATTTTGGGATTTAATGTTAATATAAATACAAGGTTATTATTTCACTTAGTTTCACCTAGCAATTTTGATTCAAGCATCCTAAGAGTTCACAAGAGCATTGATAGAGCATTCAAGAGCATTTCTAAGGCATTCAAGGGTAGATTTATAGAAGATTATTGCAGCAATCAAGATTCATTTCATCATGTCAAATATTTAGTGCATCATGCATGTTGTTGACCTAATATGTTGATGTAGCATTGAAGATCAATTCAAGCATACTTAAGGCATTGTTTCTAATCAAGTGTTGTGATCAAGATCTACATTCATTGAGGCTATTTCATGCAAGATTACAAATTTATCCAAGGTTCAAAAAAGGTGTTGTGAGTTGTGACATTGCATTTTGTTCATTCATCATTCCTTTATGCATTGTTTCATTTCAAGGTTTAATTATCAAAATGGGGTCTAACCAAAGCAAACCCATATTCCCTAACAAACAAAATTTTTCTTTCCCTTGATGTGTGATTGCAGGTTTTAGGTTGAAGATCATTTGGAGAGAAAAATTGTAAAAGTTTTCAAAGTTGTCACCTTTCTTGCAAAATCGGGGAAATTGAGCTATAGAATTTATTTCTAGCTTTCCAATAGTGCCCGACTAGGGTCTAGAAGTGCAGATATTGAAGAGTAGAACCCAAAAGTTACTTTTCCAGAGCCTATGGTGAATGAGTCCTCAGTGAGGTCTGAAAAAAGTACTTTCTGCAACAGGTACACAACATTTGACCCTCTTAAAACTTGCATTTTTATTGGTATTTGGGTTAGCTTTGATTTTTGTAACTCATTTACACATTACTACTTAGATATTGAATGAAATATAGAAGAATAAGTAGGTTTAGATCATTTTGTTTTTATTTTGGTGAACCTACCTCTATTTTTCAATGTTTCAGTTTCAAACATTCAATATTATGAAAAAGGGACAACTAGTTGGTTAGACCATAATACATCTCAATCTATCTCCACAATTAGTTTATAATGTAATATTTTCGAAACCAGCACCTATGTATCAAATTCAGCTTTAGATCTCTATATTTGAGCACTCATGTTAGAACAAAACTTGGAGCTGAATCTACACTTTCATTTGTGATTCAAATGAGGAATAAGATTCCATCTAGGAAGTAACTAGATGTATATTCTCTTTAAAGGAAAATGATTGAAGTTGTTGAAAGGCCAGTCTTTAAAGAAATAACAATCTCTTGAAGTACATAATTTCATAGTCAACTCAATAGGGACAAGTGATTGAAGAAAAAATAGAAATTGCTTATAATTTTCTTTTAACCCATATCAATTTTTGATATTAATCCATGAAGCCCAATCAAGTGTAACAAAATCCCACAAATCTTTAAACTATCTAACCCCTTTTTTGAAAAAATAATTAGTATATCTACAAAAGCTTATTGCCAATGGCTAATCATGGTAAGTAACAAGTTTACTCCATCATAATGAAGCAAAAGAAAATTTGAACCTATGTTGCAAGGAAGAGCCATTCCATTTTAAAATTTTGAAATCTATTTTCCACGCTTTCCATATCTAGATTGTAGGGGAAACAAAGCTCTGATTTTAAAGAAGGGGATAAAAGTAATTTATCTAGCTAGCCAATGGCTTGCCACTTTTTATTAAAGGAAGCTTCCATAATATGTTGTCGAACTAATATTTTCCAAGGTCCATCTCCACTTGTAGCTCTAATAATCCATTTTGTAGCAAGAAAAGTCCCTTGAGTTTTGGGATCAATAAGACCCAAGCCACCTTTATGTTTAGACTAAATGCAAAGAGACCATGAAGCAACAATGAACCCAACATTATCATCCCATTTGGACCATAGAATCTTTTGAATGATTCTATTTAATTCTTCATAACCTTGCTTTGACAGAATCCAACAAAAGGATTAATACACATGGGTCGCAATGAGAATATTATTAGAAACTTGAATCTTGTCAACTAAGGACAAGAATTTATTACCAAAAGTAAACAACTTATTCTTAAGTCTATCTAAAAACTATGCCCACATTTGAGATAGAGAGACTCCCAAACCAAAAGGAATACCAAGGTATCTAGTTATTTCTCTATTTTTTATTTTCCCCCATTCCTTTGGTATCCAATGTGGAATAGGATCTAGTTGGGTCATCAAAAATTCAATTTTGTTGTGAGCTAGAAGTGAACTAGACAAATTACAATATAGTTCTAAGATGCCCATAGTATTATTCAACTCCTCTTCAGAGATATGCAAGAAATGCATGTTTTCATCAACAACATGAGAATTAATCACCACCTTTGAGGGATAGAAATACCTTTGATGAGCTTCATCTCATAGGATTTTTGAAGAAAATAACCCAAGGCATCAACTATAAGAACATATAAAAATGGAGAAAAGGGACAAGCTTGCCTTATAGGACATTGTAACTCAAAGGAATTTGATATAGTCCCACTAATAATAAGGTGGGATTTAGCATCTTGAAATAACATTTGCACATTTTTATGAATTTTGTAACAAAAACACAACCATTGCAACATTTTAAGAATAAAACTCCAACGAATTCTATCATAAGCTTTGTCAAAATCTAACTTGACCATCAAAGCATTTTGACTTGATTACTGAGCCCACTCCATAGAATCCCAAGCCAACATTAAATTATCAAGTATATATCTTCCTTTTAAAAAACCTTTTTTCTTAGGTCTCACGATCATCTACACAATAGGTTTAATTCTAATTGCTAAAGCCTTAGCGATGATTTTTTATGAAGTATTTAATAGGGTAATAGGCCACCAATTAGTAATGGTGTCCTCATTCTTCCCCTTAGGAATAAGTTTGATTATGCCTTTATTGATCTTAGGATAGGTAAGGAACCTCTCTGAAAAGCTTCTAGATAGAAAATTTTGAAAACATCCACATAGTTTGATAGAATTCAGCTAGAAGACCATCAATACCTGGTCTTTTATACGATTTCATATAGAAAACAACACATTCAATTTTTTCCAAGGAGAGAATATGATCTAGGAAACTACTATAACCTGGATCAATCTTAGTAGGAATATAATCATGTATACTCTCTTCTAAGGTTTGTTGAATATCTTCCTAGTTGAACTCCTCTTTGAACAAATTTTCATAATAATCATAGAACACACTAATAATATCAACACTACCAATGTGATATCCCTTTTCATCCCTCATAGCCTCTATCTTCTCTTTTAGCCTTAGACTCAAATGGATTGGACGATGAAGAGAGTTGAAGAGAGCAAGGCTGTCAATGGAAAAACCATAACTTTTTCTACATCCAAAGGCCCATTTTATTTCCAACATTGCAATTCTCTGTGGTTTCTCATTTCATAGCATCTCATCTAGGAATATTTTTGTGGTTGCTCATCCTTTATTCATATTTGAGTCTATTTTTTCCCTTCCAATGATGGTACTAGGGAACAGTATCGTGGCCCAGTGGCTACATTGGGAGCAATATTGTTGATTTTTTGGGTGTGCATACAAGTGGAGTAATATTTGTTGGTGGGGTGTGCATATGGGTGGTAATATTTGTTGTTTGGGTGTGCATATATTTTAACTTCTTCAGGATTCCCATCATTTTTCTCTAATTTATCAATGAGACTCAAGGAAGAGGAAAGAAACATGGGGCATAATAGGTGGAGGGGATCTTAGAGGTGATGTAAAGCCTTCAAATTTTGATGATGAAAATGGAGAGTCATCTGTAAATACCCATAATTTGGCCAGTAGACCTAGAGATAAGAATGATTGTTTAATGGAAGAAACCACCAACGAGGAGATGGGAGGACAACATAATAACTAGGAAATCCATAAAGAGGCAACCCCTACTCCAAATAGAGAAAAGGAAGAGGAGATTCAAGAATATGTTGTGCAAGGTAATACCTTAGAATTCCAGTTACTATGAAGTTGTTGATTGCATAGTTGAAAACCAAAACACAACTATTATTTTATTTTTCTTAAAAGGAATCCCTTTGAATTAGATTTTCATGAATGGGCTAAACAAAACTAGGGAAATAGGGGATGGGTGATTGAGTCCATTAGGGGTTTGGGAAAAGGTTATGTATCTTGTATGTTTATGTTTGTTGAGAATGCTCAAGAAATTTTACAGTATAAGACATGGATTATTTGTGGACAAATCTATTATTTGCAAGCCTGGACATTTGATTTTCACCCTAAAGGATCGTCCCGTTCTCACTATCCAATGTGGCTGAAACTTCCATTTTTGAATCTAGCCTTTAGATCATTCTTGAAATATATTTCTTGCCCAAATTGGTAAAGTCATGATACAAATAAATTTTTGATAAATTTGCTAGCCTTATAGTCCACCCAGGGGTATGTATGGAAATCGATTTGAACAAACCTTTCTAGAGAATATCAAATTGTATGGTCCAAATTTTGAATTGGATCAACCAATAGTGTATTTAAACAAGACACTTGTCTACTTTTATTGCTGACAAGATGGTCATTTGATATGAGATTGTCCTATCAAGAAAAATAGGTCTGACTCTTCTCAAGTGCAAGTTTCCCTAGCCAAAGTGGTCAATAATCCCAAGCTATAGCAAAAGTCATCCATTAAAAGTTCCTCTTCTCCTACCTTTCCATACATCACTAATTCTCCTTTCTCTAGTCATTCTTCTCCTTTGGAACCCTCCTCAGTGGGCAATGCATCTTATATAGATATCATTATGACTGATGAATGGAAATCTATTAAAAAAAAAAAGGAACCACCTTCTCCTTTTGTTGTTGTTCACCCCACTCCTATTGATTCACCCCATGCTCACTCCCATCCGTCTGTTGAGATCCCCTTGTAGGTCTATTTCACCACCTTCCCTATCTATTGTTGTTCACTCCACCTCTTTAGATCCATCTCATTCTCTCTCCTCTGGTCTACTGAAATCCCCTTGAAGAGTTGTTTCTCCTCCTCTAACTCTAGAAAAAGGTCAAGGTCTCCACCTACTAATTCAAATACAAAACAGAACAATGAACATGAGGTTGCAACTTTTAATCTAGTTGGTGTCTTGCCACAAGAGGATGATAACTCTCTTGTTTGGTTACCATGAATTACAACATTTTATCCTAGAATGTGAGAGGGTTTTCCCACCCTCGACGAGGTCAAAAGTTTAAAGCTAGAGATACTTTAATGGAATGGAAACTTGATGTGCTATTGTTACAAGAAGTAAAAATAAGCAATGATCATTTGGATATGGCTCTTTTCAACCTCTGGAAGGATACTCTTTTCATTCATACCTCACGTAAACTAGGTAGTCATGGAGTTAATCTTGGATTGTCACCCTGGATAGCCAAACATGTAATTGATAAGGGAGAGTGTTGGAAGAATGAAGAAGGAGACCTCTGGTCTATTGTATTTGTTGTGATTTATGCCAACATTATTTTATGTCTAAATATCTTCTCATCTGGTAAACTATGTTCATGCTACTCCATTCCGATAATCTAATCTGGAATCTCTCTGAAGTGTATGTTGGCTCATACAATTTTGATAAGTTTTTCAAAAGTCTTAGATGTTGTTATGTTGGGGGAATCAATGATTTTTGTAAAATAGGTTGAAATATTTAAATGTCAAGAGTTTGGCTTACAACTTTGTTTTTTTTAATCTTTTGGCCGATTAAGGTGCATGTTTCATGAAGGATTATGTTTTAGGTCTAGTCCAACCTAAATTATGTCTTGAACTTTTAGTTTCGAGCACCAAAGAAGTTCTATTCTATGGCTGACAAGATATTTTGATTTATGTATGCTTACATCCAATTAGGCTGACCTAATAGATGTATGAACCATGTGTATCTAGAATATCTTTGTGTTGAGCATATATATATATATATATATATATTTGGGATGTACATAAATGTATGTATGGTTTTTTGAGAGATGGATAGAGAGAGATGAAAAAAAGTGGTGATGCAAGATATGTGATGAAGTAATATGGTAGTTGTTGTACACATGCATTCCTATACAAAAATTTCCTTCTTTTAGAGCTTAATTAGAACTGTACTCAGCATGTAGAAGGTGCATTCTTTTTAGTTCACATATCTGGTAGTGAGCCATATATTTTTGTACTTTGGTGGTAAGCCACATCTTTGTACTTTGAGTGTGAGCCTTTCAAGGATAGTGTGTCTTGACAATGAGCTATATGTATAATATCTTGTAGCTAGTTATAATATATTGTGAGTTAATCCCCACCGTGGTTTTTCCCACTTTGGGTTTTCCACATAAAATTCTAGTGTCTATGTTATATGATGTTATGTTCATTTCCATGTTCTTACTTACTACTAAAACAAGATACATTGAAATAATTGGATGGTTAGCAATCAATTGGTTTAGTAGAATAATTATTCACTCCCCCTCTCAATAATTTTTGTGTTCAACAATTGGTATCAGAGCTTGGTTACTTTTAAGAAGCTTAATAGCTTGAGGAAGATCTTGAAGCTTGAACACATGGCTAATAAAAAGTATCTATAGACACTTAAAAATGTCTTGATGGATCTACACCATTGAAAAATGGACACTTGTCATTTTCATGGTCTTTTTAGGCATGTCCTCTTGATGTTAGATCTATTTTTCTTTGATCTATGATGTAACATGGCTTGAACATGCATATTTAGGTATTAAAATTCAAATAATGACATCTTGTGAAGGTGTTGTGAAGTGTTGTAAAACATTTCTACACTTTTCTAGACTCTATTCATTACAATTCACTTAAAACTCACCTCTTTACTCATCATCAAGTCCTATTTTCAAGTGTTGTAAAGTCTTGTAACAATATTTCACACTTCTCTAGGCATAATTTCACTATTTACACCTTTCTTATACTTTATTTGACCCCTTTATGCCCTTATAAGGCTTAATTAAGTGCATTTTTGAATGTAAGCCCGATAAACAACATTAAATGTAACTTAAATCCTGATGCCCACTTTCAAGCCTAAGGTGGGACCCATTTGCCATGGGTGGCAAATGGGTCCCTCTTGGCTCAAAATTCAAAATATTTTAAATTTCCTTTCAGTTTTTAATTCAAAAACACTTGATGTCGGCCTGTGATGAGGTATGAATGGGTTACTAAGGCACAAGATTGTATAAATAAGTGATTTTCACCTCATTTTACATCTCCTAATTCATTCAAGCAATATCCTAGACAATTCTTCAACATTCACATATCATATTCAAGCAATCTCAAGCATTCAAGCATCTCACAACATCAAATCTAGCATCAATCAAGCATTCAAAAGGCAACCATTGACATTACTTTAGATTTACATCATCAAGGGTTTGGTAAGTTGATAGAATTTGTATGTTGTTAGTTTATCATTCTCTTGCATTTCATTATTTTATTAAGGGTTTGATTATCAAAGTGGGGTTTGACCAAGGAAAACCCCTATTTGCTAACCCTTAACCATTTTTCCCCTTTGTGCATGTGTTTTGTATGAAAATTTATTAAGAATTTAGGTATTGAAAATTGGAGACAAGTCAACTAGGTGCTTCAACTCAAAGCAACTCTATTTTAAGCTTGGAGAAGGAATTTTGTCTGTTTCGGGTACAAAATTGACTTCAGCAACTCAACAAGCAAATATTTCTAGATCTGGTGTTCTAGAGTTGTCTCTTGATTTCTCATAATTTTAGGAGAGGATTGATTCACCATCAGTGGTGAATGAGTCCCACCTTAAGACTGAAAATCTGAATTTTGTCAGATTCTGAATCTTGACAGTCAGAAACTCATTCCAGACATATTTCACTAGAAGGACTAATTCGCCACCCAAGGTGAATGAGTCCCACTATGGAATTTTAGTAAGTTTAGACAACATTCACAACATTCCAAATTGCTCAAATCTTTCCCAAGTGCACTCTAGTTCATCCCATTTCTTTTTTTTCTAAATTTATTCATCTCTTAGTTCATTGTTTGCATATCATAGTGTGTTTTCAAACATAGCTTAAATCTTAGTTTTGCATTCATTATCGTTCATTTAAATTAGTCAAGTGCATTTAGTTTACTTCATCGAGCTTAGATAACATCATACATAACATAATTTGAATGAACCCTTTAGCATTTTTGGCCCTACCTCTCTCCTTTTTAAAGGTGAAAAACCCTAGAAGATGGAGAGAAGTCCTAGTGAGCCAAAAATCTACGGTTCAGGATCAAATTGGCTAACTAACATAATTTCATCCTAAAACTCATCCTCTTTTCACTTAATTGATTAAATTAGCATAGCTATTTAATTAAATGCCTCATTTTCATCTATTAATCTAATTGACCTAGTTAGGTTAATTTATCTCCTTTCATGCTAACATTTTGTCCTATTAATTTGAATAAATCAAATTATTTTATTTAATCCCTAAAGTCCTCTTATTTAATTAAATAAACCTAAGTTATTTAATTAAATATCATATCACTTCCCCTTTGCATTAAATAAGTTAATTATTTAATAAATATTGTCTAAATCCCCTAATTTGCATAATTGAAACTTTATTTAATTATCAAATTACTAATAAATCTAATCCCCCCACTTGCAAAGGAATATTTTGAGGGAATAATCATCCTTTACACATTCTTCCAAAAGGAATATTCCCATGGAATATTCCTTGAACCCCTTTTTCACATTAAAACTTTGTTTAAATTTGCTAAAATATCTATTTCCCCCACCCATGAGAATATCCCAAAGAATATTCTCTTTTCTCAGTCATTTGAAAAAGGGAATATTCTTACAAAGCTTCATGTGCAAGTTAACTTAAAACTTCTTGTGCAAGTTAACTTGTGACCTCTTGTACATGTCAAAAGTGTGTTTGTTTGAAGGAATATTAACCCTTGATTAAAATATCATCTTTCATTCTCATCTGTTGATGGGAATCCATGATCCATGCCTCCAATTTCTTCCATCCTTGACCATTGATTAGATTTTTTTTATCTCAACCCTCTATTTCTCATTTTCTCTCCTATAAGGTCACTATTTGGAGACAAATGAATCCATCTGTTAACATCAAACTTATGCTGCTAAAATCACTTTTACTTGCACTCACATTTAGCATAATTTTAGCTTATTTTAATTTCACCATATTAGCTTAGCATCCATTAATGGCTTCCATGTTAACATAGATGCATAAATTTAACTTATTTATTAATTAGGATTTTAATCTTTTGAATCTTGCATACATTTAGAGTAGATTTACATACACCCATATCAATCATTTAGAGTAGATTTACATACACCCATATCAATCATATTAGCATATATCATGTTAATTTAGCATTTAAATCATGTTTTATCACATACCTCTCATCGGTTTCATCGATTCTCTTCAATATAAATGATTGAAACAAGATCATTATCCAAGGGATTGGTAAAGGGTATCCATTCCACATCAATGCGACACCACTCCCCCAATAGGATAAGTTCCAATGTGTTAGATTATAGGTTTTTCAATCTTTCATGATTTAGAATGTTAGTTTTAATGGCTTCTTTGTCTTTCTTTATAGTGAATGATCTTATTAGGATTGATGCTTAGTGGATTAATTATGTCTTGAATTCATATGGATCAGGTGTAGTTAACCTATACTATGACATTGGTCACATTTTGACACTATAAAGAGGGAATGAACTAATCAATTTGACAAATTTCTCTTTAGATTTTTGTTTTGTAGGTTGGGTGATAAAAGTTGAAGTGAAGAATCATTCTCATCTTTAAATCTTATTATTGTAACAAGCATTTGATTCTTTTGGGGCAATTATAACCCATCTATTATGCCTTTTATTTTATGATTTAGGACCACACTAATTTTCATTTGGGTTTAAAAAGAATGCTCAAATGGGACTAAAATTGAACCCTTATTTCATCATTGTATTTTGGGATTAAAATTAAACAAGTCAACTTAAAATTTTGTTTGGTGCATAAAATGAAGTCATCATAGCTTTAGGGGTTAAAATTAATGAGTGTTTTCTATGTTTTTATTTACATATTTGTTATTGAATGTGTATGCAATTCTCTCGTGCCACTCGGTGATCTTGAGAAATAGAAACATTCCTTAACACTTTGTATAATCACCTACATCTTTTAATTTGGATTAAAAATGAACCCTTGCTAGTGTAGGGAAAAGGCATGGTGTGTGTTTTCTCCTTGTTTCATGCAAACTAGGATGATTGAACTACAAATGTACTTCCTTGCTATTGTTTATTGTTAGAGGTCTTGCCTCCCCACTTCAAAAGGAGGGAATGACCCAAGCCAAAACAAGCTAAAGCTAAGCTCTTTCAAGCTACCATATAAATAATGTGTTTGTGACCAAATTCAAACAATAGGTGTGGATGTGTCATACTGACAAGTGTGACCCTTAGTATCCATGTGATACATCAAAATATCTTCTTAGGAAGAGACTGGGAGGCCTCTCGATTCTCCATAATTTTGAGCTAATCTTGTTGTGTGTATGACCACCTTGAACAAAATCCCTTATTACAAACCAACTATTTAGAAGCCAAAAACATTTATTCTTGTTGGAGCAGGAACAACCATTCTGAAGCCTCCCCACATTTGTACTATTCATTGTTCAAACAAAAAATTCCTTAGGATCTTATGATCTTTATCATTTGAGATTTGGTGGTCCCGAGAAGTGTGTGTCATGGAGGGGAGCCAGTGTCGCCAAATATCTAGTTGTTCCCATTGTCTTAATGTTTGGAGAAATTCGAGTGGGGATT
>VDFB02334068.1:0-25350 GCA_007258455.2 Sequoia sempervirens | reverse complement strand
TAGATATGGAAACTACATCTACTTAATTTGGTAGGCCACTTTATTTCAACTCTGAAAGTTCTTAGGCTCAAATAAATATAACAAATAGGAATTGTAAATAATATTTAAAAGTGTTGGCAAGTTTTGTAAAGAAAAATAAAAAGTAGGAAGTATATACTAAATCGAGATTGAGATGATAGAGAAGAGAGTGATTTGTGAATGGTTAAAAAAGAAAGTTGAGAATTTGGGTTATAACAATGGGGAAAATCCCTCATCTTATTTCATGGATAAGTGCTAGAATTGTGAATAAACATGAGATGCAAGATCAAACAACGAACAAAAACACCTTCTACACAAAGAGAGTTGCAAATAATGATTTGCTATATCCTTAATAAGAAAATACTTACACAATAAACCTCAAGAATATTAAAGAAGGTCAAGAGATAATACAATGAGGGTGAATGCTTTATAGGAGCAACCTTAAATGATAAAGGGATTAGATCATAACAAGTGTCAACATCCAACAAAATGATTTAATAACAACTCACCATAGTTAAACAGAAAAAAAAAAAACACTCCATAAGTTTGGCTTAAGTGTGAGAATAAATTAGCTTAATAATCAATTAAAGATTAATTAATTATTAGCTAATGCATGATTACTCTAACTATTAGAAATAGGTGTTGTCATTGATTTCAACCTATTATGGGTTGTCATTGATGTCAGATGTGTATGATGAAGTCTGTATATATTCTGGAGATAGTGCAAGTGTAGAGTTATAGTCAGCAATACAATTAGATGTATGAATGGTGATCAAACTGGTGTCTATGAGTGATGTGGTGGTTGGTACACTTGTTCCAATATGTTCCTTGCATGTCTACGACAATATCATTCCTGATTGGTGTACCACACATTGAGATAAGTTGCAGAAGATTGTCAAAGGTATTAACAATGTATTCACTATAACAGAGACACGACATTTTGGTTTGCATCCCTCCACAGAGTAAGTTCTTGTCTTGTGGTTCAAGAGGTTAGTTGGTTGTGTTGTGAAGGTATTATATCCAAGAAATCAAGTCTTTACACCTTCCGCAAAAAGAGTTAGAGCTAACAGTGTTCTGGTTTGTGCAATATAATGTTAAAATCTTGTTGGAATGTTGTGCATTCCTCCGGTGAGATAGATGTGACCATGCAGACTTGGTAATATGTTCACAAAGGTGTATGAGGTATTCCTTGCAAGTCTCAGGTGTTTTGGTGGTCTGCAAGATCATTTTTCAAGTAGTAGTTTGCTACAGCTTGTCCGGAATGCTCTGTTCTTGTACTTTCAGTGGGTTTCTCCTCTTGCGCTAGCACACTATGATCATATACTTTAGGATAAGGTTGAATGAATATTGTGCATGGTCTACAATGCCTACATCTTGGTTTGCATAATGATTTTGGTATCTCCCTGGTTGTGTGAAGACAAACAGTGACAATGTTGATAGTATTGATACCTTTTGAGCCAACATGATTTGTTTCTTTCTCAGTGGTTGATCTTGATTAGTCAATCCTATTTTGGAGAATGTGTTTAGATGTGTTTGGATCTTGTAATATCCGTGTGCTAATCTACATTTGTTTCTCTTGCAAATATTATACATAATTAGAGCCAATCAATGAGATTTCAAGAGTTTCTTCTAAAGGTCATCATGGAGCCGACTTAATAAATTTTTTGAAGTGTTGCAGAGGATATATATAGAAGATCAAATTCATTTGTGAAGGTGATGATTGATAGTGATGTGAGATCGAGCAGAATGAAAGAGATGAAGTGTTCAAAATTAGTGTGAAGGGAAAATTGTGCGAAACAATGACTGCAACTCCAACATGCATTAGATGCTTCTTCAAAGCAGTTCATAATCAATTTTCTCATTCTAATTTTCATGCATCCTGCTATGAGACAGTGAGTCTCATCAGGTCCTTTATATCTTGCACTAAGGCTATATACCTTAGTCTGCAAGTCTATAGGTAATGAGCCTTAAACATTTTAATTCTTGGTAGGAGTGAGCTACATATATTGTAAGTTAATCCTCACCGTGGTTTTTCTCTCATTGGGTTTTCCACGTAAAAATTCCTGGTGTCTTCATGTGATGCATGTGTTCTTTTTAGTTGTTAATTTGCAAATGGAAATGGTTAAGTTATAATATATGGTGATTCACCCCTCCCCTCTCTCAACACATCATTGTGTTCAACAATTGGTATCAGAGCCAAGTGCCTCGAGAAGCTTAACAACGAAGGTTGATCTCACTCTTGAACACATGGGGTATGTTGTAGAAATCAATGATATGTTTATTCCAGAACTAGGTCTGGAATCAATGGAACCTAAAAGTTGGGATATCAATTTGAAAGACTGTGAAGTAGATTTTGAAAGAGAACACTAGTCCACTCTTGAAGATTTGGATGAAGCAAGGTTGCAAAATTTCAAATATGAGTGCATGTTGGAAAAATCAAAAGAGACTAGATAAATTGAAGGCAAAATCTAAAGAATCAAAAGAAGAAATTAGCAAATTGAAAGCTCACACAGAAGGAGGCAATGGATGTGAAATGAAAGCCAAAGAAGCCGAAGACATGATCTCAAATTTAAAAGTAAAAGTTGAAGAAGGAAAGAGGATCAAGGATTGTCTGAACATCAAGTTTAATGACAAGACTGCCGAATGCTTAAAGCTTGAGGAAGAAATTGTATCCTTGAGAAAAGAACTTGAAAAAGCCAAAGAACAAATTGACATAGGTCTAAAACTGAGAGGAGGCTCTAGAATTCTTGATGAGTTAATTAACTCACAAAAACCCTCAAAAGATAAATTTGGACTAGGTTTTGGAAAAGGGAAAAGTCCCTTGATCAATACATCTACAAATCTGTATGATAACTTCAATGCAGAAGGACAATTTGAAACAAGGATAAAGAGTGCAAAGAAAGTCCTAAGGAAACATCCTTCAGAGATGCAATGGTAAGTCACGACAACAAGAAAGAAGGTGGATTCATTCCTGTCCTGAGCAAAAAGAACTACAGAAAGCCTGCTCCCAAACAAATTCCTCCTACTAAGTTCAATGGTAATTATTATGCTTGTAATAAGTTTGGTCATAAGGTAGTTGAATGCATAAACAAAATGAGTTAGAATCCCTTCAAGCCTTCAAGGTACAATTCGATGAATACTCAATCATTTCATGGTCAGTGCTATGCTTACAACAATTTTGGCCACAAGGCTAATGAAAGCAAAAGTAAAGTGATAAGGAACAATGCTATGATCTCTCAATCCTTTTATGGCTATTGCTACACATGCAACAAGTTTGGTCATAAGGCTACTGATTGCAGATCTAATGTGAGAAGAATCAATTTTGCTCCACAAGCCAGTATCAAAAAGCGGTATCATGGCTACACCAACTGTGATTGATGTTACTGAGAGGCCAAGGCCCAAATACAAGAAATTTCCATTCAAAGCAATGGAGTTAGACAAAGATGGGGTATTTTCAAAGATTCTAGTGGATGTTGTGTATTGTGAGGACGTAAGAATTTATATCCATGCTCAGCGAAATGAAATTAAACATACCTCTTCATTTGAAAGGGTCCGACATGAGCTACTAAATGAGAATGGAGATTACAAGCCGGAGTATGGGAACATCACTGCAAAAGGGTTGGCAATCTGGAAAGACTTTCCAAACTTTTGCAAAAGCAAGGAATGGGTAAGAATCATCTTGAGCCATATTCATGACAATTTCATTTGGTTAGACAAACCCTACTTGATCACCAAGGATACTATTAGGGAAGTTACTGGTCTTTATGCTCTTGACCAACCCTAGTATGGAAATCTATAAAGAATGAAACTGTTATGGAACTCATTAGTGCAAAGTTTGATAAGAGAGCCCTAATGGTAAAAGATATAATAGATCTCGATGTCCAATATGTTGTAATGGGTATTGCGTACAAAATCTATTTCACAAATAGGGAAGGGTCTACTATCGCCACAACAATTCACATCGCTCATCAAATGGTGAGAGAAAATACCAATGTTGACCTATGTGAGCTATTGAGAGAACACTTGATGGAAATTTTGAAAGAACAAAGGAGACCAAGTACAACTTCAGGTTTGGTTCCTTGATCATATGTCCTAATTTTTCCTTCCTAAATGAATTACCTGGCTTGAAAGGAAAAATGTGGGATAAATTCACTCTGGTAGCTGCACAAATCAAGAAGCATATGGATGGTTTTCTAGATGAACAATCATATACTACTACGTACTGGGGTTTCTTTAAAAATTTGCAACAAGAGTTGCATGGGAGATATAGGATACCGTCTAGTTTGGTCTGGAAATATGAAAATGAGAACCTTTATGGTAAATAAGGATCATTGTTTTATGGAAGCAGTAGAACCTAGAACTATATGGATATCTAAACTACCTTATGAGTTTGTGGATGGATTTGTGCAAAGTTGCATAGATATTCTGTTGTCAAAACCTAGAGATCCTAAAATCAAAAGATTTGGTATGTATAGAGAGATCATGGATGAAATCTATTAAAAAGAGAGAAGAACCCAATGAAAAGAAAGTTGACAAAGTGTTGAAGGAAATTGGTGCCCCACTTTACTCTAAAATTAAAAGTAAAGAGGAGCTTTACAAAATACTAGGTACCTCTCCAAGAGGTACAACTGATGTTCCTTTGGAGGCTTCCAAAGTCAAATCTGCTATTCTAGAAGCTAGTCCTAGTCCAAGGAGATTAAGTAGAACCTCTCCTGGTGTTACATTTTCTCTGTTGCCTTCTTAATCCACTCTAACAACTGGCAGTAAAAGAAAAGCTCGGGAGAAAAAGGCCACTAAAGTTGGAGAACCCATGCCTAAAAGAAAGGAAAAAAGAGAAAAGTCAAATGAGGAAGAGTCAGATGATATTAAGGAGATTGAAGTAGAAGAAGTAAAATCTTTTATTTCTGAGAAAAGAAAGAAAGGGGAAAGTCAAGGAAAAGAAGAGGAGATCTCCTTATAGAAAAATAAAGGAAAAGGAATTGCTAAAGAAAATAATGAGAAGGCTCCTCTGGTCACACATGACCTCCTAGACTTTGGCACAATACTAAATGGAATTGTGGAGTTTAATTTATTAAATGATACAATGATGTTGCATCCTCATGTTCCTCTAGGAGATAAAAGGAAAATTGAACAAGTTGCCATTGAGTATATTCTAATGCAGAACATACTTTCAAAGATATTGTTGACAAGGCTCCCGATAACCTTGTTCATGCTCTAAGACAAAGAAGAGAAGATGCAATTAAAGCTTATGAATATTTGAAATTGCAAGCAATTGATAAAAATGGGATCCCTATTTCTCAAGAAGAAAAATAAAAGATCACTCGGAGACAAGCTAAAGAGCTTTGTACCAAGAGGAGAATAGATCTTCTAATGAGCCTGGATGAGGACGTACAAAGGAAAATTAAGAATGAAACTGAAGACACTACAAGGAAAATCATTGATGAGATGCAAGGTAATGTTGATGGTGCATCACAAGATCCTTTGAAAAATACAAATATAAAAGATATATTTGGTTAGAAAGAAATGCAAGAACCTTTTGGACAACATGAAGGAGAATGCATCTCAGGTGCACATAAAGTGCAAGTTGTCTCTAGAATGGAGATAGAAAAGGAAGAAGAAAAAGGTTCTAAGAGAAGGTAACCAAGAGCCTTGAGGAGATGAAGATGAATATGGATCATACTTCTTTGGATGATTCTATTGTTATCACCTGAAAGTTGCACCCTTGTTGAACCTGATGTTCAACACCTCAGTGTAACATGGGAAGACCTCTAAAGCTGTGGGTCACTTGTAGGTAGAGGTCAACCTCCAGAGAAGGCCGACTTCCTTTGGTGTCACCTAAACTACTGATTTCTTTAAGGGAAAGGGAGAAAGAGTACATAAAAGTAAAAATAAATCCTATGGTGATACACCGAATGTTACTTGGATTTGAAACCAGACTTCATACACTTGCTTGCAATGACTGAAGATAAATTTGCACAACTCACTTTCGCACATATTTTTGCAAAAGTGTTTCACAATCAGGTCTTGGTACTAAGATTCCTAGAAGGAAAGTTAATTTCACATCTAGAATTCATTGCATCTTTTGACACAATTTGTGACCTGCAAAAACATGCTTTTTGCATAAAGGTTCTAAAATTTGAGACAAAGCTCAAAGGAAATAAACATTTACCTCACTAAAAGCTTGATCAATCAGCTGATTGAACACAAAAATGCAAAGAGAAAGTAGGCAAGAGCTTCAAATCAATAACAATCAAGGTTTTTACTGAATTTCATCTCCAAAATTGAGTTACAAAAGTTTGCTAATCTGAGAGAGGACTAGAAAAGTCACAGACTTCAGAAAAAGCATCAGAACTTTTTTTTAAGAAGGCGAAAAATGCCTTATATACAAGAGAGTGTCGGCCCCTTAGGGCTTACAAAAATATCTTCCTTCGGGATAAATCTCCCTCAAATCTTTTGATGAAATTAATATTGTATCCCCATGTCCTTGTTGCCTATGTCAGTGAAGAAACATTCCCGGAGAAGCCTTCATATCTTTCGCAGCTACCGCATTCATTTCTAATCCTCATGTCCACTTTTGAACCTCCCTGTCGAGTGCTTTGAATGCTCCTGAGCTCAGAACAGATACACGTTTCTTTTCATCCTATTGATCTTCTTCATCTGGTTCAGCTGCCAATGATTCACTTCGTAGCTTTCTCTGATTGGTTGAGCCTACTCCACGTAGATTCTTCGGGTGGTCAAAAGCTCCTCCTGTAGAATCGCATGTCGGTGAGACACTAATCATGTCTCCCTGATGTGATTAAAACCTCCTGCAACCATCGGCATAACATGGAACTGTCGATGAGAGTTCTTAGCGAGCCCAAAAGTCATGTCGATATCGCCTTTGTTATCACCCAGAACATCGGCAAGACATATAGCTTTTGGGAAGACCTCATGGCGATCCGCTAGGAGTCATACAGATATCTCTTTCATTGCTAAGACCTTGACCCTGTTGGGAAGACATCCTACCGAGTGTAAGACCTCCTTTCTGAGTCTCCCTGAGCTTCACATTACAAACCATATCAGTAAGAGTTTATCGATGTCACCCCGAACGCATTTTACTCTACCCGAGCTCTACATTTCCTTTGGTGAGACACTGGCAAGTCGGTGAGACCTCTTACCGAGCCTTCAAGAGTCATACCGCTGAGCTCCTATTATTTCGTTCGATGAGATTCCCCGTCGGTTGGTGAGACCTTCTACCGAACGAAGCAAAATACTTCGGTGAGCTTGCTTTATCATCTGTCGGCAGGACCACCTTCGTTCGTTGAGACATCATGTAGAATTCCTTTTCCTTTGGCGAACTCCTTTCATTTCGGGGAGATTTTATAAGTCGGGGAGACATCTAGGTGAATTCATCCTTCTATTGCCGAGACCATGAGTCGGCAAGACCCCTTGACGAAGGCAAGATGTCATGACGAACCCATCTCATTGTCGAAAAGACACCATACTGTCGGCAGGACCTCATGGCAAAGCTCCCCATATTACACCGACGGCATTTCGTTTCGGCGAGACCCTGCCCTGTCGGCAAGACACTACACCGAGCTCAAATACTTCTTCTTTGGGCTCAAGCTCCCTTTCCTTTCGGTAGACTCCGTCATAATCGCCCAGACATCTCAGCGAACTCTTCATTTCTCCCCGAGCCCAATCTTGTTTCGACGAGACCTTCAAGTCGGAAAGACTTTCCGTGGTCGGGGAGACCTTTTTCCGACACTACTGTCCTTCACTGAGACGACTCTGCTTCGCCCAGACATCTCAACGAACTCTTCTTTTCAGCGAGGGCCTATGCTGAATTCACTCCATGTTGCCGAGACTCCCTTTGGTCGATGAGACTTCATATAGACCGAAGCTTCCTTTTGCCGAATTCAGTAGTACTTCGGGGAGACCTTAACATTTCGGCCAGACCTCCTGCTGAAGGAAAAATTATCGCCGGGCCTAGACCTTTGGTGGGACCTCCTTCTGTCGGGCAGACTTCTCAGCGAAGCAAACCCCCGATGCCAACCTTCTTTGTCGCCGAGACCTAACTCCTTTCGGTGAGATGTTATGCCAAACGCAGAATCCTTTGGTGAACTCATTTTCAATCGGCGAGACACATAAAGACTCTCGGCGACAGGGATGTCTAGACGACTAATGGGCCTCCTTTCTATAGAATGGAACGCTAGTCGGCAAGACAACTGCAGAGTCTTGTCAACTTTTTCCTTAGAACAATTTTATGCCAAATTGGATTGGGAGATGCCTTCCAATTGAGCTCCTTGAGGAATACCATCACGTGCGCGATCCAACCCTTGACGCAAATATCCTATTTGACCTTCTTGAACATCTGAAGCACAATTTGTCTTGCCTGATTGAGCCCGTAGGTGAAAATTGGGTAACATCTATCTTGCATGATATTCTTGATGTGTCTACTCAGGACATTGATCTATCAAGTTTTGAAGGTAATGTGACTATTGGTGATAAAAATAAAAATGAGGAGACTACTCCTTCGGTGATTACAAGTACATAAAGCACTGAAAGTCAAGGTGAAGTTGGTGCTCCTCCTCTAGGACATAATGTTGCTTCTTTGAAGAATTCAGAAAGTAATAAGAAGATGAATGAAGATAATACTGAGATTGTTCAAGATACAAAATAGAAAGTTGCAAAGAAGCAAGATGCTTCTGTGGGTAAAGGTCAAAGTTCCTCATCTTTAGATTTGCTTAAAGACCTATTATCTTTGTAGATGCAATTCCAACCAGTAATAACTCAATTTCTACATATCACCACTCATGAAGGCTAGGAAAATCTATATAATATGTCTCCCCTTCACAAATTACATCTTGGTGTTATTTTGCATACCTCCATAAGGAAGGAAATCTTACAAGAACATATAAAGAAAAGTGAATTGATTGATGATACTATAAGGATCATTCAAGAAGTGTTACCAAAAGTAAACATTGATGTTTCTTTACCTCTAAAACAAAAACTAAAGCTTTTGATGGATTCTTTCAAGGATCATTCCCCTCACTTGGAGAAAAAGGTAGAACAAGAGGCCATTAGAAAGATGAATGATAAAAGAATGGAAAAAGTATCTGATCTATGTGCTAGTGCACATAATAAGCTACAAGAAAACTTGAAAATGTTTAAAGATTGTATAAATGAAGTGACTGGTCTGTATTAGTTTTCCTTAAGGTGGTCAAGCTCCACCAAAAATATCAAGGATCAGATTCACTCCATTGAGTGACATATTACTAAATTGGCTAAAGTATATGACTTATCAAAGGATATGAATGGATCAATAAGAGCTCAAACATAAAACCTTCATTTACAGTTGACATTGCTTCAAGACTAGAGAGTGTTTAAGGAAATAGTTTGGTCAGTTGAGGGAAATAGTCAACCTAATACTTGCTTCACTATCAGGATTACTTCTGAATGCAGAAAGTGTTGATAAGAAGATGAAGACTCGAAGTAATATAGAGGAGGTTGAGGATTTGTGCATGCAGTGTGAATGCCACTATAACATTCTTTCTTCATGAAAAGCAAACTGAGTTACAACTTTGGTGCAACTCAAAGAAATTCACAAGAAAATCCTACCTTCTAAGGAAGGTACAAAGTTATGATCAAGACAATTTTAATCTTTGCAGAGTACTACAATATCTTTTTAATTTTTTTTTTGTACATAGCACCATTTTTTGAAGCATCTCCATCTCAAGTGGGGTATGTAGAAAGGGGGAGCTCATATTTTTGTGATAAATAGAAGATACCATGCCCTTTGCCCTTGATGTCAAAGGGGGAGAGGAACATATGGGTGTTTCCATCAATGACAAAGGGGGAGATTGTTGGAAATTGGTGTTGTCATTTATGTCAACCTATTATGGGCTATCATTGATGTCAACTATGTATGATGAAGTCTGTATACATTCCAGAGATACTGCAAGTGAAGAGATATAGTTAACAATACAGTTAGATGTATGAATGGTGATCAAACTAGTGTCTATGAGTGATGTAGTGGTTGGTACATTTGTTACAATATGCTCCTTTCATTTCTATGATAATATCATTCTTGATTGGTGTATCACACATTGAGATAAGTTGCAGAAGATTGACAAAGGTACTAATAGTGTATTCACTATAATAAAGTCATGATGTTCTGGTCTACACCCCTCCGTAGAGTAAGTTCTTGTATTGCATTTCAAGAGGTTAGTTGGTTGTGTTGTGAAGGTATTATATCCAAGAAATCAAGTCTTTACACCTTCCACAAAAAGAGTTAGAGCTAATAGTGTTCTGGTTTGTGCAATATAATGTTAAAAGCTTGTTGGAATGCTCTACATTCCTCTGGTGAGATAGATGTGACCATGCAGACTTGGTAATATATTCACAAAGGTGTATGAGGTATTCCTTGCAAGTCTCAGGGGTTTTGGTGGTCCACAAGATCATTTTCCAAATAATAGTTTGCTATAGCTTGTCTAGAATGCTTTGTTCCTGTACTTTCAATGGGTTTCTCCTATTGCACCATCACATTATGATCAGATACTTCAGGAAAAAGGTTGAATGAATATTGTGCATGGTCTGCAATGCCTACATCTTGGTCCACATAATGATTTTGGTATCTCCCTAGCTATGTGAAGACAAACAGTGATAGTGTTGATATTATTGATACCTTTTGAGCTGACATGACTTGTTTCTTTCTCAGCGGTTGATCCTGATTAGTTAATCTTATTTTGGATAATGTGTTTAGATTTTTTTGGATCCTATAATACCATGTTCTAATCCACATTTTTTTCTCTTGAAAATATTATACATAATTGGAGCCGACCAATGAGATTTCAAGAGTTTCTTCTAAAGGTCATCATAGAGCCAATTTAATAAATTTTTTGAAGTGTTGCGAAGGATATATATAGAATATTAAATTCATTTATGAAGGTGATGATTGATAGTGATGTGAGATAGAGCAAAATGAAAGAGATGAAGTGTTTGAAATCAATGTGAAGGGAAAATATTGTGAAACCGTGACTGCAACTCCAACACGCATTAGATGCTTCTTCAAAGCGGTTCATAATTAATTTTCTCATTCTAATTTTCATCTATCCTACTCTGAGACAGTGAGTCTCATTAGGTCCTCTATATCTTGCTCTAAGGCTGTATACCTTAGTCTACAAGTCCATATGCAGTGAGCCTTAAACATTGTAATTCTTGATAGCAGTGAGCTACATATATTGTGAGTTAATCCTCACCATGGTTTTTCCCTCATTGGGTTTTCCATGTAAAACATCCTGGTGTCTTCATGTGATGCATGTGTTATTTTTTTTTCTTTTCAATCATGTGATGAGTTGTTAATCTACAAATGGAAATGGTCAAGTTATAATATATGCTAATTCAACCCCCTCTCAACACATCATTTTGTTCAATACTAACACCCCCGTAAGATGAACTTAGGGAGTAACTAAAAACCCTAAAAATCCAATGCATAAAAAAGAAAGAATACATGATGGGTTCCGACAAACAAGGATTGATGAGGTACCTATGTACAAACAATTTAATCTCACAACTAGAGAGAAAAAGAGAAAAATTCATGGAAAAACTCATCTCCAAAAGAGAGAAAGATGAATGAAGGATTGAAAAACCTCCAAAACAATGTCCCCAAAAAAATAGGAACATGAAGAACATCACATGACAAGCACAAAAAAAGTTGTAGACAATTGTTGAAGGATGACTGCTATAGTATTGAAATGAAGAACCTCCTTTGAAATAGATGACCAGGATCAAGAAGATAAGAATCTTGCATGAGTTCCCCCACTGGCACTACTCGAATCAGATGGAAAACGCAAGAAAACATTTGGAATCAAAGATGCAAATGATACAAGTATAGTCTGAAGAACACTGATCAAGTGAAAATAGAAGTCCTCCAAAAAATGAATCCAAGAATGTCCATATGGTAAATGCTCCATCTCACTAAAATGTATGAGTAACCAGTTGTTGCACTTGCTTAATACATAGGAACAAAAACTAGATACATAGATCAGTCCAAAAGCAAAACCAAGGAAACATTGGCACCAATAGTAGAAACCCCCTATAATGCGAAAAAGGGAGAGCCAAGACAAGTCCACTGAAACTATGTCACCAAGAAGTGCATGAAGGAGAAACAAGAACATTTGAATGTGCACAAAATAGTATTTGCAACTAAGAAAAGGTGTGCAAAAAAGATACACATGCATGAGACAAGAATCACTGAGATTTGATGTTGTTGTGGAAGAAACACTCACTTGACAAAGGTGTGATGGAAAAAAATTTCGTACACAACCCTCCCATGACACTTTTTAATAAAGTGTGCATACAAAAGGCACAACATGATGTGTGAAATCCCCAAAAATTAATTACAATGGTGACACTTTATCTCAATGCATCTACAAAAGAGAAAAAGCATATAAAAGATGTCTACAATCCCCAAATAGGACAAAATATTGAAAATACATATAAAACAACCTAAAACAAGTCATTCCATGCAAACATAAAGTTTTCAAGAGAAAAACATCCAAGTAATTCACAAAAATATAAAAACACAAAAAAATGAATAAAATGTACTTAGATTTTTTTTTTAAAAATGCATTGATTTTTGTGAAGAGCTTTAAAAGACCGTCCCAACGCCACCAAAATCATAAAAAATGGAGAAATAGGTCAAAAGTTGTGAGTCAGGAGTGAAAACAACACATCTAACTTTGATAGGTGATAAAATACACTAGCAACAAAATCTGAGAAAAAACTAGCATCATTGAAAAGTGCTTGGAACCAATTTTCCGATGATATCTTGTTTTCCCAATTTCGATAACTAGGTGAAAAGTTATCATGATTTTCCTAATCTTGCTAAAATTGCAAAAAAAAATAAAAATAAAAATTAGCTCCCAAAGGGTTGAGCGTTGGTCGCCCATATAACCTTGGGGCGACATATTTTTTTTATTTTTAAAAAAACAATGAAGATTTCAAATTTACTCCTATAACTCTAGTTGAAAAAAAAAAGCTCAAAAATCGAGAAGGGGTTCACTGAATCTACACTCTAATACCATGTTAGAATTGTGAATAAACACAAGACACAAGATCAACAACGAACAAATACACCTTCCACGCAAAAAAAGTTGCAAATAATGATTTGCTATATCCTCAACAAAAAAATACTTATAGAATAAGCCTCAAGAATTTTCAAGGAGATCAAGAGATGATATCATGAGGGCGAGTGCTTTATAGGAACAACCCTAAATGATAAAAGGATTAGATCATGACAAATGCCAACATCTTATGTGATGAGACAAAATGATCTAATAAAATTTCACTCTAGTTAATAGAAAAACACTCCTAAATTAAACTTAAGTGCATGAGAATAAATTAACCTAATAATCAATGAAAGATTAATTAATTATTAGCTAATGCATGATTACTCTAACAATAAATTATTTATGTGCAAAAGAAAGGAAAAATCCTCATCATGATTATAATTTCATGGAATGTGGGGTTTCAATTTCCCTCTCAAACAAACTATGTTATGGCACCTAATAGAAGATATAAGCCTAGGTATTATGATTTTGTAAGAAACACATTTGAGTCTAGATTCATTTAATAAAGTATTGAGATCCAAATGAGAAATATAAATTTTGCTATTTTTTATTCAAATGGAGCTTTAGATGGAATTACAACTTTATAAAACCTTACATCATTCTTTGAATAAAATTCTTGTCCAAATTGGTAATCAATATGGTTTTTTCATTGTTAGAGTACAAGTTTTCTTTTAATTGATACAATAGTGAAGATGGTGAATCATGTAAGGGAAAAAAATCAAGAATTTGGGTTGTAATAAAGTGGGGGAGATCCATTCTTCTAAATATAGAAATGAGCTTACATCCTTGTCATGATTATACTTTCATGGAATGTGAGGGTTTTTGTTTTCCCTCACAAGCATATGATGTCAAGGAATCCCATAACCCTCTCGATCAACACCATTGTTCCAATTGTTTGAGGGTTATACTGGGAGGTGCCTAGTTCTTAAAAACTATTTTAATTATTGCTAGATGATTTTTGGATTTGATTGTGTAATAATTTTTGCATCGTTTCGGATCACACTCGGTGATCCATCATCAAGATAATTGAGAGCTCAAAAAGAATTAATGATATAATTTGATTATTGATATTTCAATATTTTATTATATTATTTTTCTATGTGTTATCTAGTACTATGATTCATTTAAATTGATTTGTGGAATAATTCAAAAGGGAATCATGATGGGAAAGGATTGAGTTTGCAGTTTCAATTCAAAAGGAAATCTTGATCACAAAGGACCAAAGACACCAAGCAAAGTAAAAGGAGGATGCATGGCTTCATGAGGGGGTAGCAAAGTTGACACACTGCATGAGTCGAATCCAGTACCAGAAAAGGCATGAAGAAAATTGAAGAAACTTTCCATACAATGAGGGAAATCGAGGGTAGGGTGGTAAAAAGTGGGAGATAATTGGCCCTTTGGAGAAAGGGTTGAATAGATTACCACATAGAGTGATTACATTGAAAGTGCAATGGAATCAAAGTGTTGACCACTTGATGAATCCCCAGGATTTGAAGGACCAATCTGTTGTCCAATAATTGACACAATCAGATGGCAATAGAACATATGATGAAACATTAGCAAAGGGCTTTTCTAGATTGGTGAATGGGAAGCATAGATGTCAAAAACATAGAACATTGAGGAAATTAAATATAGAGCAGTTGATGCCAACACAAATTTTGAATTAATGCATAGGGAAAAGAATTGTCTCAAAGATGGTAGGCACCATGCTGAGCACACATTTAAACCGAAGCAAATTAGAGAATGAGGAATGACAATAAAAGTGTAAATATAGGTGGAAGATGGGAGAACACAGTGGATGATCCTAGGATAGACATCTTTATTGCAAAATTGAGATGACATTCAAGAAGTGGCAACCAATTTCCAAAGTCATGGATTCGACAGGACTGAGAAACAAATGATGGTAGCACATGAATTGATCTAGAGGGAATTGAATTAAATGAAATAAAATGAAAGATTTCTATTAACGTCCACAAGGTCTAAGTTGTTTATGGGATCCAAGAGCAGCACATGATCCTTCCTAGAAACAAGACACCAATTTTTTTTAAAGTTTGTAATCTCCTCTCGAAGAAAATCTTTGGTAGTGAATTTTGATAAAAAAGTTTGTAGTTTTGTTCAGTCTTGTCTCAAATAAAATGTTTAAATTTTCAATTTTCAAGATGTCTTTATAACTAATACGAATTTCATTGTATGTTGAACACTCCATGATGAAGTGTCATTATGTCTCCACCACTCCCTTGTTGCAAAATATGCAAATTCTCTTTTCCCATTCCTCTTTGAGCATCATGTTGGGCATTGTTTGTCATTGATGTCAAAGGTGGACATATTGATTGTTGAATGGATTAGGTTGGTGGCATCTATTGGTGTTGGTGCAAAGTTATTTTATCATTGCTTCATTGATGTCAAAGGTGATAATGGTTCAAGCTCATCCATTTTATCATTGCTTCATTGATGTCAAAGGTGATTGGTATCTCTTGGTTCATGTATCAGTCAAGATAGGGCAGGTAGAAGTTATGGTGTAAACATTCTTTAGGGTTTGGTGAACCTTTATATTTGATAATCTAAAATTCTAAGTGCCACTAAAACCCTAAGACATTTCTAAACCCTAAAAGACCTAGAGTTTACATGGTCATCAATTCTTAATCCATCTTATGTTATAATTTAAAAGTGACCTATTATAGCAGGTTGTAAGTCACTTAAGTGACTGCTTGAAGGGAGTTAAGAATATTATTAACCATCCCATCCTCTTATAGTTAACTAGCACGATAGGTTAATGACTTATATTAAACCACCTAAAGTGAAATCAATGGTATATATTTAATTATGGATTGGCAGCTAAAGAAGAATCACATGTCAATATTTGAATTCATGAATGGTTGCTTCCTATTGATCCAACTTTGACAGGCGTTTTGAGGTATTCATCGTTGAAGTTGGTTACCACAGTTTTGTAATTGTAGGAAAAATGATGGAAAGAAAAAAAAAAAAAAAAGGAAAAAAATTTGAGGTTTTGTTGTTTTAGAGTGTGGTTTTCGATGTAATGAAAAGGATATATAGTGTTAAGTTGTTCCTTTAATATAAAAATGTGAGTGGAAAGATTGTGAAAAAGTGACTGCAGACAGCAAGAGGAAATTTGAATTGCTTTATCAATTGAGTTTATTCCTTTCACTATGGAATATGACTCAAAGAAATGAATGTGCAGGAATTATCAATAATGCATTGGAGATTATTTGAGGAGTGTTGAATGATAGATATATATGTGATGCTTTTGTTGAATTGTGTCTTGAAATGTATTCTCTTTACACCTAATCAGTGTGTGCAAGAGATATATCATACTTTTGGTTTTATTTGTATTAATGAGTGACACTTACTCTGCACAGATGGACATGATCTGAATATGATCTCTGGTCTTTGATTATGTATTGAAAAAATGAATACTTGTATTTGATATGTTAAAGAGAGTCCTGTGAAGGTGTCTTTGTTTATGTTTGCAAAAGGGTGTGTGGTTGTGGTGTGAAACAAAAAAGAGGGGAGGCATTTTGAGACTTGGATTTTTTGATTGATATCTGTGTGAATAGGGAGGATGGTGTTTGTAGAAATGCAGTTGCAGAGATAAACCATTTGAGTAGTGGATTGTATTTTAATAGGGTAACCCCCTGAAATGGATTTTCTTCTTTCATTGGAGATTGGTCATTAAGACCATGGAGATATTTGCTAGTGAGCCATACTTGTAACCAGTGAGGTTCCTTTGCCAGTGAGGAATACTTGTAACCAGTGAGGTTCCTTTTCCAATGAGGCATACTTGTAACCAATGAGGTTCCTTTGCCGGTGAGGCATATTGTATAGCCAGTAAGGATTTTCCAGTGAGGCTTTGTAATCAGTGGGATTTTATTAAGCCAGTGAGGCAATTTTTTTCAAGTGGTTTCATATCCCTATGAGGATTTTCCACTCATAAATCACTATGTTATAATTTCTCATTGTTTGTGGTCTACTTGGTTTGCATGTTTAAATATTCAGTCTTGTGTATCTTTCAACTTTTGATTTTCTATGGTGTCTTCAAATTTTATGATCTGCTTATGTTCTTTATGTTCAATCAAGCTTGAAAGCTTTACATGCATGATGCAACACTGTTGAGAACTTGTTGAGATGTTTTGGCATTGTTGTCATTGATGTCAAAACCTGGGATCCAGAAGGTTGTGCTCCAGATGATATACAAAAATGATCTATCATGTGCTTTGATGTTGAGCAATGTGGATATTATTCTTGTTCCGGATATGGCAGTACTTCTTTTTGGGACATCCATGGAAGACAGTTAATGTAGAATAATGGAGACTAATATTTTGATGTTGGTTGTTGTACTCAAAGCTTATTTCAGGTATCCTTGCTATCCAAACATTCATGTAGCATGTTACAAGTTTTGGTATGTCTAATGCATTTCTCTAGTTGATACTGAAATTGATGGAAATCAAGATTTGGTCTTCGTTGTGGCATTCCCATCGGCTCCGGAATATATTTCATGCAAAGTTTGCTATCTTTTGGTAATTATGTTATCTTATGTATGACCTATTTATGGGTCTCTTGGTAATATGGTAAGGATATCTTTATGTGCGACGTATTCTTTGGGTTCGGTGCTAGCGTGCCAAGTCTAGTTGAATATTTCAAGGTTGTTCTTCAAGCCGACATGTTTTGCTAGGCCGACTTACTTTATTCTACGGGTACATATGTATATATCGAACATCTCTTTGGTTCAAGATAAGAACTATGGTGTGTGCGAACAAGGATGCGAAGGATTATGCGATAAGAAACAGAGAAGGAAGCATAAGGAAAGTGTCAAGAAGAAGTAATAAGTAGTGTAGAGGTTGTGTAAGGAAAGTGGGAAAAAGATTCTTGACTGGATATGCTGTAGAAAAATATTGTGCTCTAAATCGGAACTGACTTCATGCATATGTAGATGCGGCTTCATCAATTAATTTTTGTTAGTGAGACTATTTTGTTTTTGTATTAATTGGGAAGTGAGCCTTACCTATAGTGAACATTTTTGGTAGTGAGCCTTTGTAAAATTCACCTTAACCGGTGTCACCTTAACCAGTGCTTTATAATTGAGAATTAGCATTCTCCGTGGTTTTTCCCATCTTGGGTTTCCACATAAATTCTGGTGTTCATTGTGCATGGTGTTGTTATGTGCTTTCATGTTCATATATGTTTGATTATTATCTGATTGATTTAAGCTTGCTCCAGATTAATTAAAGTTAAGAAAATTGTTTTATGATAATTGTTTCACCCCCCCTTTCAGTTATCCAGACTGTTCAACAATTGGTATCAAAGCTTGGTCCCTTGCAGATATAGCTTAACCGCTTGAGGGAGATCTTGGCAGTTTGAATGGATGGCAGGAGATTATTACTTTGATGAAGTATTGAAGACAATGTTAGATGACATGGAAAGCACAAAATCTGAAAATGAAGAATTGAAAGAAAACATCAGGGAGGCAAATGCTTATATCTTAAAGCTAAGGGAGAAAATCCAGAAATTCAAAGTAAGACATAGAGAGGTCTGTGAGGAATTTAAGGAGTCAAAGGAAAGTGTTGTGAATCTAAATCTATAGTTGGATGAATGCAAGAAGATTGAAGAAAATCTCAAAGATACCATCAAACAAAAATTAGAAGAAAATGAGAAGTTAGATCAAGAGTTAAGAAAGCTGAAATCAGAAGCAAGAGTATGTGAAAGTAGCATAATTCTAGATCAACTCTTGTCCCTACAAAAATGTCACAAGGATAAAGGAGGACTTGGCTTCTCTGGTGAAAGCTCAAATCAAAACACTAAGGGTAAAGACAAAGTAGTTGATGCTGAAGTGAGATCTATTGTAACAAGCAAGGTCTAAAACTCTAGAACACCTACAAAAAAGACCTTTGGTCAGGAAACCAAATGCTCAAAGGTACTTATCATTTAATGGCTATTATTTTCTATGCAAAAATTTTGGACATAAGGTTGTAAAGTGCAGAAGCAAGAAGGAATTGAGTACTGAATGCTTTAACTATCACAAGTTTGGTCACAAAGCAACTCATTGCATAAGTGAATTATCTAATCCAACTAGAAGGAATGGAATGAATAATCTCTTTCATGGTAATTTTCATTTATTCCATGGTTATGGTCACAAAGCTAATCAGTGCAGATCTAGGGTTCACTTAGTTAAGTCAGGACAAATATGTTACAAATGTAGTCAACTCGGACATTATGCTAACTAATGCAGATATGTTGCTATAGAAAATCTTGAAAACAAAAAGAAGATTGCAGAATCAGATGAATCTAAGAAGAAGAAGACCATGGTTTGGAAGAAAAAAGGAAATGAGTGTGGGGAGCTCTCCTATGGTACTAGATCTTGGTACAAGCTCTTCTAGAATCTGAGCCAACCTGCCTTGGCTCAGGGGGAGTTTTGTAATGCATATCTTGACAGTTCCCCCTCTCCGAAGTAATATTGATGTGTTTTCAACATGACTAAGTTTGATCCGGTTGATGATGTATGATGGAGCTTAATCCGGCTGATTGAAAAGAGAAGTACAATTGATGGTGTCATCGATGTAAGTTTTTGGCAGCAAAATCATCATGAGCAATTAAGGATAAAAGGTGGAGTTTCAAATTATTTCTCACAGTTTGCAAAGAAGGAAAAAAGGTTTCACTGAGCGATAATAGGATTAAAGAAGTTAAGTGCGACGATGGAATCCATGTTGGTTGATAGTGTATCCAGTGGCAATATTTTACTGAGACTGAAGGGAGTAGAGTTGGACGAATTTGATCATCAGAAGATGAAGGAAATGGAACTAGGGTTGAAGATTGATGAATTATAGAATATAAGTTCCCTAGGTATGGATTTATGGGAAGAATTCCCTTGGATTGCTGAAAAAGAGTCTATCTTGTTCTTGTTGAGTCGATTCAAGGATGACAACATTGTTTTGGACAAACCTTATATGATTACTAAGGAATCCGTTGAAGCTATTACTAGATTGTGCAGTGTTGGTGACCTCCCTGAGAAGAAGACAGTAAAATATAGAGAAGTGAAGGAACTTACTGGTATCAACAAAGATCCCCGAGCTCTACTGATAAATACCATTCTTGATCCTATAGTAAGGTATGTTGCTTATGGTATCACTTACAAAATCTATTTATGAAATCGTCAAGGTTCTACATTGGCTATTGTTGTGTATCTTGCACATAAGATGGTGAAGAAAAATAAATAGTTTGAATTGTGTAGTCTAATAATGGAAAACCTAATTGAGAATTTCATAATCTATTTGGTTGAGAGTTATCCCTTCCGATTTCGGTCCTTGCTCATGTGTTTAGTATTCTACTTTCTAAATTTGTTACCATCAAAAGAGAATATCAAGTGGAAGTCTAACATCCCTATTGGAAAGCAAGTTTACAGATATTTGGAATGTATGGAAGATAAAGCAAATGCATGCAAAGTTTATTTCTCATTCCTGCAGATGGATATGTGCTCCGGTATGTTAGTGTCTAGTGCTACACCTATCAATCAATTTGAGGAGGGTTCCTCCTCCGGTAAGAAGGAGTTAGAGGTTGTCATTAGTGGTTCCCCTCTAAAACCTAAAAGGAGGAAAATTAACACAAAGGATTTCATCACTATCTCAGAAGAGAAGGAGAAGGAAGAAGAGTCTCTGCCTGGATCCGACTCTTTCAATCTAGATGAAGTTCGTTCGGTGTTGGATGAGGGTGATATGAAAAAGATTGGTGAAATTTGGTATGCATGCTCTCTAGACGGTAGGCCTAGAATTGAAGATGCTTTTGTTGGTTATCTGCTCAAAAAGGGTATTATTGTTTTTGTTGTTTTTGACTTTCTACTGGATGATCTGGTAGAAGTTGTTGAAGAAAGGTTGTTGAGGGAAGGATCTGAAGGACATAAAATCCAAGCTATGATTGAGAGAAGGTATGAAAAATCCAAAAAAAAGTTATCCAAACACATTGGTGATACAAGAGAATGCATTAAGGGGATGTCTGACATGTCTACAGATACTATCTCCAGTGGCCTGCTACTATTGACAACTTTAGAAGTAGAATTGAAGCTATTGAACCTAAATTGAATGATATTATAGTGTTTTGACTTCTTCAAATATAAAGATGGAAAACAAAGAATAAGAGTTGGTGAGGTGCAAGTTGAGTTATTGTCTACTCAGAGACTGAGTGAAGACTTGGTTAAAACTTTTAGGTTGGTCAAAGAAATTGTTGAGGTTCGGTTGGATCATCTCACAAAGGATCTATGATGGTGTGAATGTGATATCTCAGACAAATCATTATGATAAAATATACAAATGGTCTCAATTCTGTGAAATATTATTCGTGTGTGTAATCCTTTGATGGCAAAAAGGGGGAGAAAAATGAGAGAAAAACAAAAACAAAAAAGAGGAATTGATTTGCTTGACTAAGGGGGAGCGCTTGGAGTTTTGGAGTTTTGTGTTTTTGAGTTTTTGTTGTTTTGCCATTAATGCCAAAGGGGGGATTGTTGAGAAGTTGTTGAGATGTTTTGGAATTGTTGTCATTGATGTCAAAACCTAGGATCTAGAAGGTTGTGCTTCGAATGATATACAAAAATGATCTATCCTATCGTGTGCTTTGATGTTGAGTAGTGTGGATATTATTCTTGTTCTGGATATGGCAATACTTCTTTTTGGGACATCTTGGAAGATAGTTAATGTAGAATAATGGAGACTAATCTTTTGATGTTGGCTGCTATACTCAAAGCTTATTTTAGGTATCCTTGCTATCCGAACATTCATGTAGCATGTTACAAGTTTTGGTATGTCTAACTGCATTTCTCTGGTTGATACTGAAATTGATGGAAATCAAGATTTGGTCTTGGTTGTGGCATTCCCATCGGCTCCAGAATATATTTCATGTAATTCAAAGTTTGCTATCTTTTGGTAATTATGCTATCTTATGTATGACCTATTTATGGGCCTCTTGGTAACGTGGTAAGGAGATCTTTATGTGCGACCTATTATTTGGGTTAAGTGCTAGTGTGTCGAGTCTTATTGAATATTTCAAGGTTGTTCTTCAAGCCAACATTTTTTGCTAGGTTGTTTTACTTTGTTCTATGGGTACATATGTATATCTAGAACATCTCTTTGGTTTGAGATAAGAAGTGTGGTGTGTGCGAACAAGGATGCAAAGGATTATGCGATAATAAATAGAGAAGGAAGTAGAAGGAAAGTGTTAGGAAGAAGTAATCAATAGTGCAAAGGTTGTGCAAGGAAAGTGGGCAGAAGATTCTTGACCGGATTTGTTGCAGACAGATATTGTGCTCTAAACTGGAATAGACTTCATGCATATCTAGATGCAGCTTTATTAGTTCATTTTTATCAGTGAGACTATTTTCTTTTTGTATTATTTGGGCAATGAGCCCACCGACAGTGAGCCTTACCTACAATGAGCATTTTTGGTAGTGAGCCTTTGTAAAAATCACCTTAACCAATGTCACCTTAACTGGTGCTTTATAATTGAGAATCAACATTCTCTATGGTTTTTCCCATCTTGGGTTTCCACATAAATTTTGGTGTTCATCGTGCCATGTGTTGTTATGTGCTTTCATGTTCATATCTGTTTGATTATTATCTAATTGATTTAAGCTTGCTCCAAATTAATTAAAGTTAAGAAATATTTTTTTATGATAACTGATTCACCTCCCCTCTTAGTTATTCGGACTGTTCAACATGAATCAATATTTTATTAAACTATTTAGTCATAATCCAACCAATTATCAATACATATTTAACTGCAACAATGAATGATTACATGAATGAAATCAAAACACCACATAACACATAAACACCAAGATTTTTATGTGGAAAACCCAAAAAGGGAAAAACCACGGTGAGGATTAACTCACAATATATTATAACCGGTTATAAGATATTACAGGGCTCACTACCAGGACTCACTATCCTTAAGAGGCTCACAACTTGAAAATAGGTACACGAAAAAATGTGGCCACATAACCAAGGAGTGAACTGATGTAAGATGCACCTTGTGCTGAATTCAGTTCCAATAAAGTTTTGAATACAAAATATTGCTCTGCTATGCAATCACTCAACATACACTGCAATTATGCCCTTATTCTGATTTCACACATAAAAATTTGAAAGTTCGCACAATATCAGATTTTTCATATGTTCTACTTCACCTCTTCTCATCATGCAACTCAAGACTATTCCACATATATACCCTATTACATCCACGTACATTAATTAGGTTGGCCTAATTAGATGTAGCTCCAATTCAATTCAAAAAACACTTTGTTGGCTTCATACATGGAAACAAACTTCTTCGCGCTCAAAGAAAACGTGTAAAACTTGAATTAAGGTTGGCATGGATCTAAAATAGATCCCCTTAACATCTACAATTCATATTAATCTTCATAGCACAACTTCAAGCATTAGGTCGGCCAGGGATTAGACTCAATCACAAAATAATCCAATCCATCCAACATCGATCATCCATGTAATTGTATAAGCATGCGCCATCTAGAATATATGTAGTATTGACACCTGTAAATCATCTCCCAAAATTGTAGAGTCTAAAACCAAACATTGGAGGAATGTGGACCAGATAACGCTTACCAACTTGTATTGTATAAGCCAAAATACAATTTTCCAAACTTCTGTCATACGTAACTTTCAACCCAATCAACGAAAATCACTAAAAACTTGAGCATAGGTGTATTTTGCAGTCTTGAACAACATACTGTAACCACATAAGCCAATCTTATAACATGAGCAAATCCAGACCAAATTATTGGATCAAGATGACACAAAAACTATTTCCCGGATCAGACAAAACTATCAACAAACAATGTTGGCATCAATGACAATGCATCAAAGGGTTCCTTCTTCATTCTTTGAACAATCCCCCCCTTTTTCATTGATGGAAACATGTGCCAAAAATGAGTTTCAATCAAAATGAATTTCAATAATTCAACTTCAAATTTGTCTTCCAAAACTTCTCCCCCAAACACAATATCTAAACTTCTTTAGATATTTCCAGCACAATTTTAGCACCAAAACTTCTCCAAAAACTTCTTCAACTTCTCCCCCTTTGACATCAAGGACAAAGGGTGTGCCAATGAGACACATGAATAGAAAGACAACTAAAATGAAATAATTGGCTCCCCCTTAGGGACTTATCCCCAAAATTACATCCGATCATATGTACAGGAAAGAAAAACTAAAAGCAACTAAAAAATAGTATACAAGGTGAGATATGTTCACCCAAAGGAGGAATTACCTTCAAGTTCTTTGAGAATGGCTTCCCAAGAATATTTACCTTCATCCCAACTCCTCTTAGTTGTAACAAGTGCCTTATGCATTGATTCCAACTTCACCGAGCTATCCTCTCCTTCTTTCAGAGTTGTTGGATAAGGATTTATCTTTTCAAGTTTTTCAGCTTCAATAAGAGCACATGGTATAAGTATATGCTTGCACTTTACCAGGTCTCCAAGTTGTCTGAATCGCCTTATAACATCCTCTTTTTGTCTTTGCATGTTGAAAAACTTATTTTGCAAGCCTCAAATTCCAGTCCAAGAGGCATAGTTTCTGTCTTGTATGAGGTCATAAGTTTTGGAGGAATTAGTTAACTATGACTCTATTGAGTCCATTAGGTCCTTAATGCCTTGAGTAGCATCCGACCATCTCATGCAATACAAGAATAGTGTATGAGCCCCATCCTCACATTCCTTCACTTCTTCCAAGCATTTCATGACCTTTCTAGTTGCACATCTGTCTTGAATCTCAAGCAATCTTTTCTCTGCAATACTTGACTCAACTTATTTTGCAGCTTGCTCCTTTAGACTAGAAGTATATTCTCTAAATGAATCAAGCATAAATTTCAAATTCTCAACAGGTGTTAAAGAATCATCAACAATGGTACCGAGGGTTGCATCCTGTAAAAATTTAATGGCATCATTGATTAGCTCAGTCCCCTTCTGATGGGTTTCTATAATTTCTTTTCTCCCGGAGGTAATAAAAGTGTCTCCAATCTCCAATCTCTGAACATATGTGATCTTGTTCAAATCAACATAGCCTTGTTATGGTGGCAGTTGAACCAATTGGGGAGGAATGAATGGTTGAATCCTTATTTATCTTGTCAGAAGACCCTTGAGAGTTTTTTTAGAGGATTCTCCAAGTGACTTTGTTGGCTCTATGGTCTTCTGGGATTCTTCTTC